>JAECUM010025325.1:0-12123 GCA_016617855.1 Megalonaias nervosa | reverse complement strand
TGCTATATCTTTGACTATTCTTGCTGTAGCTTTAAATTAAGATAAATATAGATAATTATAACTTGGAATTTGTAACTATAGAAACTCACAATTAGAATTTTAAGGATAGAATTTTAGAAATTATTAAATGATAATTATATGATAAGTATAGTATAGTTTTAGTATTTAGCCTAGAAAAACACTATTTAGTTATAAATACCTATAATTAGAACTTAAGAAGAGAATTTTAGAGTTTATTAAATAAAAATTGTATGATAAGTATAATATAGATTTAGAATTTACTAAAGAAAGTAATAATAGAACTATAGTATATATATATATATATATATATATATATATGTAAACATGTATTTAGCTAGGTAAACACTTGTGAATAGTAGAAATTGGGCAGCACGTGCACATGGCGCTCACCGATGAGAGCGCAGTTTGTGCACGTGCACCAGGAGTCTAATCCACATGAACTTAGTTAAGCAGCTTATGCTATGTAGTGAGATAAAACAAAAATTTCTCAGATAATCAAATAATATGGTAAAAGCAAATCATTAATATAAAAAGGACTTTAAACAAATTAATTTGGAAACTTGAAATGGCGTACAAACCCTATTGCAAAATTATAAAATCAAAATTTGTTTAAAATAAATACATAAAGCACATGCACTTGGGTATAAACACAAATACATAAAAACCCTTTCACTTTAGAACTAGAGGGTCCCTCAGATGATGTCATTTCTCAGAGGGACCACGCCAATAACAGCATAACCTAAGTCATATATATACATACATCAAATAAGACATGTACATATTATTTCTGGACACAATGACAATTTTCTCTATCCAGATGCTTTGATATGTCATTCCAGCTGGTCAAGAAAGAATTTCTTTGATGATATTTTAAACGAGGCAAGGAAATTTGAATTACGTATCCTAAGGGGCAAGGAATTCCATTCAGTCGGTGCTGATACTGTGATACTGGTAAGCTTTTGTAAAGGTTGTATTTTGACCACGCAATCTGGAGATAGTGTTTAGTTGTCGATCGGAGATTACGCTCAGTATTTGATGATCTTAGTTCAGTTAGGTTAGAGATATAATCTGGAGAAAGATCGTCTAAAGACTTATATGTCATGATTCCTTTAAAATAAAGAATAAATTTTTGTATGGGTAGTCATTGTAACAGTGAAAACAAAACATTCGAGTGAGTCATAAGAACAAGTTTCAGTATTATTCGGGCTGCCCTTTTCTGGAGTTTATCAATTCTGGACAGATTTTAATTAGATGTGTTTCCCCATATGGTACAGTCGTACACAATATACACAATCAGCAGTAGTATATATCCTGAAAAATAAAGTTCAAGTCGCTTGGGAGGCAGAAATCTAGATAGCATTTTTAACAGAGTTATTCTTTTCAAACGATTGCACATAGGTGATCGAAAAGTGCATTTCAGCTGAGATACTTATCAATGTAAATACCAAGAGGGCTTTTATTTTTGACAATAGAGAAGTCTAAGTCATTTTGAGTTAGCATCCATGTTAGCAGATAGTCGCTGCCTTGTTCCGATTGTCATAAATTTGTAACTTACTCCAACAAATGATACAGGAAAAGAAATAATTCATGGACGCACCGGCAAACATGTATGATCGGACTGACAGAAGTTTCCAAACTATCCATATAACCATCTCAGGAAATAACATTTTATTGTTATTCCTTGCTTTCGGGAAAATATTATTCTTTTATGAAAATATCTGAGTAAGCAAAATTGGTTATTTTCTCTAAAGCCTGCCATGTTTGTTTTATGACTGAGCAAAGATTTGTTTTGTCTGTAGAAGGGTACTTTGGCGAACATGGAGTAAATTCGTAACTCTTAAAGGCTAAAGTATAAGGATTTGATTTTTCAAAAAGTGTGCCTTTACGACTAAAAATTGTAGAAACCATACAATTTTTACTAAAGGATTATAAAACTAGTAATTTCAATACGTTATAGTCTTAAAATTCGCTGAACCCTAGACCGATAGCGTCCCAACGAATCCAAAACAATGTATTTTCGGCACCGATATGGTGGACAGCTTTTGACAATGTTGGGTGGGTGTGTGAGCAATAGTCAGCCGATAGTCACAATGTTAACATACAAAACACATTTGAGATAAACAACGGGTCATCCTTTGTTCGTGGACTGATGCTAACATGGCTGCAAGTAGTAGAGTTGTTTCACCACTAAGGAATACGATGTGATGGCTAAAAATGACGGGAATCCAGTATCAGGTCAACTTTCGGAATCATTTTTTTGCTAAAAATTAAAACGTACATATTGTAGGTCACTTTTCTGAGCCATTTTCAGAAAATATTAAAATGTACATATTATATTGCTAACTTTTGCTAGTTGTTTTTCAAAAACATAATAACTCTGCAAACACGCTGAATAATACATTGTGACTAGCACCATAATAAGCCAAAGGGGTTTCTTTACCGAGCGAATTCAACACTGAATCCTGCTAGAAGTCACTTGTTTTCCCCTTATTTCCATGGACTTCTCCACACCAATCGTCGTTTACTGGAAGTTCCAACGCCCCCAGACTATAAATAATTTTCTTCTAATCAATGCATGACCTCAAATATCACAACTACTCATTTACATCACAACTTCACGATTGCATGCCAACCTCACAAATGCAAAACACCAAATACAGGGAACTATTTTCCTACGCTATCATTAGGTCAGACAAATCATGATTTTAAGCCTCATTTCGCCTGTACCTCTACACAATATTTACCATCACAACAACAATAAAAGGCGTCTCCAGATAATGGAACAATCCCTTCTCAATTATTCCATTGTACAATTTATCAGTCCCCTTAACGAATACTTGACATGGAGATACACAATTAATCAACACAATTAGATTTGAATAGGAACTATTTGGTTGGCCAGTTATGCGGCTCTGACCTGACCTCACTACGAAACCAAACCATGCCATCATGACATTTCATCAACATTACACTCTCTGACGTTTGCCCCTAGCAACTGGCTAATCATTCGGACTGAGGACTATTTCCTCAACATCGACTTCCAAGAATCAAACAAGTAATCATGAAAATCTAATAAATCCTTAAAATGGAGAGATATATACAAATTACGCATACCCCAAATTTATAACAGTACTTTCCATAATTATTAATTGCTTGATTATAATGTTGTTGTTATTCCAAGTCATGCAAATATCTTCTCCGTTTTGCCTTTGTTGAATAACGAATATGAGCTGCAACAAAAGCTTATAGATCATGTAGATAGTGATTGAATGGGTTTCCTTTCAATTCCAGTTAAAATAAATCTGAACAAAATAATGAAATTAAGAAAAGCGAAATAAAGTTAAGTGTCTAAAAGCAAACAAAAATCACAATGAAATAATGAAATGCAAAGCACCAAACTTGATTTTGTTGTGATAATATGTGTTTCTAATTAATTTCATATTTGTTTCTAAAAAAGATGAAGAATAGCATAAATACAATCGATTCGGATTGCCCGTGGCATCTTTTTCTAACAGTTATAGGCAAAACAGTACATTTCTGTAACACGGATAGTGCACTCTTATGGTGGTGTCTATTTCCGAAACTATCTAAAGTAAATGAGGGTCGCTTCCTACTGCAGGAGCGACCTTTTCTGCCGTTCGTTTTCTTAACAACACATTATAAAGCAATCATATGCTCTCTCTCCCTCTCTCTCTCTCTCTCTCTCTCTCTCTCTCTCTCTCTCTCTCTCTCTCTCTCTCTCATGTTTGACTAAGGCAGCTTCTGCTACGCTCGATTTGAAACAATAATACTAATTGCCATGTTTATATAGCTACATGCCATTCAGGTAGCGTTTTTTTAATCAAAATATATTAGTCAAAAAGCAACCAACCAAACCCCCAGAACAACGGAAAATATACCCAGTAGCAACTTGCTGGTTACCAGTGTCATGAGTCGATATAACGTAGGTCGTGTTATTTCTGGTACAATCAATTACGCTCAAATCTTTTCCGAAGATGTTGTTTCGTCGTTTCTTTGGAGTTATGGGTTATTTCTCCTTCATTAAATTGTTATTATTGTATCATGCAGCAAAGCAGAGTAGGTTTTATCTGTACTGATAGTTTTTACTTGAATCCGTCAAATCTTTTGAAAGATAAAAAATAATAATGCGCACATACTTCTGGGTCAAATATTAACAATAAATTTAACAGTACGTCCAGTACTTTGATTCTTTTTCTGTCACGGAGGTAAACAATCACAGGAGAACGTCTTTGACAAAGAAGAAGAATGTCACCAGGCAAATTGAAGACAGACATGAAAGAAGTAAAATAATGGGAGATAAAACACTTATGACGCCAAAATTAATTCCTCTATTATTGTTCCTCTAAATGTCTTCTTGACCAATTTGTTCACACATTAATGACACAGGGTATTCCAAAAACAAATTGTCAGCAATGGCTCGTCGAAAGGCTAGTCCTACCAACCTCTTAACTTGACTTCCGGTTTCTAGATTTCAGGAAACAGTCTGATACAAATATTCAACTACATATGAAATATATCTTATGGTATGTCACTTCCCTCTCTTTATTTGCATTTTGCTGCGGTCAGGGAAGAGATATGAAGAGGGCGGTTGTGTATTCTCGAATTTGTCGAAGTAATAAATTTTATCTGGGACAATAAAGAAAAAAAGGAAAATCCATATATTATTAATAATACAAAATTGCAAAATAATTACTAATAGATTTTGATGTCACAGAAATAAAGAAAGTATTATGATGGTAACTAGCAAACAATCACTTTAACTTATTACCAGGGGCGGTAATTCAAGAGACAACACAGAATACGATTCTGATTTAAAGAAACAGTGTAGTTTAAATACAATACTTTGTTAGAATTAACAATTATAAAACCGAGAGGTTTTGTTTAATTTAAAATGTCAGAGTGGAAACAAGACTAAAATATAGAGGAATGATTCATTCTCGTCTACGTGACATATTAGTTTACTATGCTTAAAGACAAACGTTGAATCTCTTGTAAGTGAAATTCATGGACAATATTTACATTACATAGTTAAAGTCGATTGATTCGCAACTCAGTGACCCGTGAGATTTTATCCTACGTTTCCATTTCGTAAATAATAAATTCTGACAGTCATTCTTGAGAAGGAAAGTCTTCTTATTTCATCCTAACCCTTGCCATGGCACGAACGAAACAAACTGCACGAAAGTCCACAGGAGGAAAGACAATGGAATAGCAGAAAGTTTCCAAAAGCCAAGCAGGAATACATATAAGATATAATAAATAATAATATATAAATAAATAAATAATAAATAAAAATAAAAAATGCATATGAAATATAATACAGAAAATACTACAAGAACGTGAGAAGTTTTTCTCAACAGGAAAAAAAAACGTGCAGCACGTGCAAGATGGCGTACTGCAAAGAACTCTCAGAACTAGAAATGTTCTTCAAAACAAGAAGAATAGAGACAGTAGAAGGCTCGTTCTTAGAGTGCGCTTACAAAGAAGGCTCCCAAGAAATAGACCTATCAAGGATCCCTTTAGAAAGAAGACCATCAATGATAACAATAATGACAGCTCTTAAACAGGAAAATAAAGACTTCACCAAGCTAACTGATGCACTAATAAGAAAAGGAACCAAAGGCTACATTCTAAGTCCTATGGGAAACTAGCCGATAATCCCTTACGTAGAAATGGAAATTGGAGGGGAAACAGCAGTTATAAGAGAACCAGAACCATACTAAGAAAATGAAAGAAAAAAAAAAAAGACAGGAGAACTACACTTATCAGATCTGCCGTTGGAAATACTCTTGCAGACAACAGTAGAAAGATTTGAAAAGAAATTCCAACTAAGAGTAACAAGCGCTAGAATGACACATACCCCTGCAGTCCAATTAAAAATGGGATAAGGATTCTGGAAATCGAAATAGCAGAACTGAAGAAAATGAAACCAGTCTTTATCATTTATGGGTTTCCAGTAAACTCATCGTACAATGGATGCATATACCATTGGAAATGCAGGATTTGTGGAAATACAGGGCATATGAAGAAAAAATGCCCAACGATCTTAGGGAAGGAAGAACAAATTTTTGTTACGAAATTGTCTTTCCCATCCAAAATGAAAGAAAGGAAGAACAACAGCAACTAAAACAGCAAATAAGCCCAACAATTGAAAAGATACAACAACAACAACAACAACAACAACAACAACAACAAAAGCAAAGACAGCAATTGGCTCCAAAAGCTGAAGGAAAGTCACCAGAACAAAATGAGCAGCAACAACAGCAACAACAACAACATCAAATACAACGACAGCAACAAGAAGCCAAAGAGAGGCAAGATTAAGAATAGCAACAACAACGACAACAAGTTAAGCAAATTAAAGAAAGACAAGAACTACAACAACAGCAGAGAGGGAAAAAGAAAGGGAGACGGAACCTGAAGACAAAAGAAAAACAAAACACTTTACAGTTTCAGTATTTTGTGTTACGTGTCAACGTTTCATCTAAGCAATAAAGGAGAGAGAGAGAGAGAGAGAGAGAGAGAGAGAGAGAGAGAGAGAGAGAGAGAGAGAATTTAGATACCTACATCATGTAATTTTCAACTGGTGAATAACCTAACAAAGGAACACATTTCATATGATATTTTGGATTAATAATGTCCAACACATGTGGTTTCATATTAAAACCGAAAAATCTGACAACTCCAAAATAAAAATTTCGTTAACACAGTAATCATTTTGCCACTGTCAATATTCGGTACCATAATCTTGAATATTGAAGTCGTCTGACGGATTGAGCATCGACCATTTCATCTTCAGAGGATGAAAAAGAAATAATTGGTACCCTATTGGTCAGTCGAAATCATTCCACCATAGAGCTCAGTTTTGAAGCTAAGTATGTTTAAGTTACATTTGTGCATGTTCAAGGCATGTTTGTCTTAATCAAAACGGAAAACCTTAAAGAGGTGCTAGAGGATCAAAGAAAATGAACATTTTCAAGAGATCAAACCTCATTCGCCTTTGAAGTTGAGAAAGATCTTATATAGGCGTAGTCTTGTGTCTTAAATCAAAATAATGTACTAGCTATATGTACGTTGTTTCTTATCTACGATGTCACACGCAAGAATATTTATCGCTTCTTAAATAACTACTCTGACAGATTGCATCACGTCATTTATAACATTTCCTACAGCAAAACAATCTGAATATCACATTTATGTCATGAAACACATAAAATCTTTGAATATCACAAGAAACGTTTCCTTTTACAATTCTTTTGAATCATTAGTTCAAAGCATTTGCAATGTGTCTTTTATCTCTTAGGATTATCTTGTTTTGCATGATAATAATTCACATGGAGGAGGAGAAAGTTTCTGTAAATTATGCAGCATTTTTGTTCAGTAGTATTTTAGTGATTAATGCAACAAAAGTTTATAACTTCGTTTAAGTCTAAAGGTCTTCGAATTATAAACTCATATGCATCTTCTCCCACATCAATCCTTCGCCCTTATTTTCTTCATCAGCAAATTTTTTATTTCTGCTGCTGCTCGCTTACATGATCTAATTTTGATAATAGGGATCAGTTATACAACCATATGCTTCTTATATATGAACATATTTTAAAACCCTTTTACAAATTTCCAAGGAAAGATTCCCAAAGATTCTTCTCTCGACTTTTCATAAATAATGCATTGTAAGTTTCGCTTTTTTTAAATTATTAATATTGTTTATTTTATTTAATGTTAAAATACAAAGAATAGCTTGTTTTAGTATTATTCAAAAATATTTTGTACATTCTGTTAATTGTCTTTACAACATAACTCACCACGAATGTGTTTAAAGGTATAAATATGTAAGTTAAGATCGAATACATGATGGTATTAAAATTCAAATTTCAAAATTATCGGTTTTATTTTCGTCCTTTTCTTCCACACATTCCACTTATTATGGGAGTCTTTTGTTATCTCTGTGATAATCGACACACTTATACATACATACATACATCGAAATGCATGACAGGTATTGTGTATTGCGATATAGGTCCAAAGGTACGTTATCCAGTGTCAAATACAAGCAACTGATTCCACTGAACTCACTCTAGATGTGGGAAGGAAAGATGGAATGGAATGCTTCAGAACCAGAGGCGGTTTCAAGAGAATTTGATGTATGGCGATTCTGGTATATTGTAACTTGGAACAAATCACTCCTTGTATGATACCAGATATCGCTTCTCCCTTCATAAACCTGATTCTATGGATACGTGATATCCAATTTCTCAAGTATCTCGGCCTGGAATTAAAATCTAGTAAATCGCCCAAAATGTCACCCGCCGCGATGGAACTAGCCAAATGCAAAGACTCAAAGAGAGCTGCAGAGACATGATGAAAGATGGCGTCTCGATTTTCAAACGAGACTTTGAAAGAACGGAACGAGCTGAGAGACTCATTGCCCTGAGCATGTGCAAAATGTCACTTGGGAATCCAGAAGAAAATTGAAATCACGATTTCAAGAATTCTGCCAGCGAAATGTAAACATGGGAAAAGGGAAACCCTCCCTTTTCTTGAATGGACATTTCATCTCTCATGATCGGTTCAAAGAAGTCAAGCAATATAAGTCTTAAGCTATTTAAGTCTTTAATTAGTGACCGACCATTACATTTTTGGGGAGGGGAAGAAGGGGATGAGCGGGGATTGGTTGAGGAGGAAGACGTGAAAGGGCATCGAGTTTTATTTGAGACAAATTTCCGATCCTCAAGTAGCTTGAACAATATATTTATGCTCTGAGTTATAGAAAGAAAGGAACTAAATTATACCCATTATATTCATTGAAAAAATAAATTGTCTTAAGGCTGGTTCGAAAGGAAATTTCAGCGCTTCCACCATCCACCCACCCACCACCCACCCTCAAAAATGAAATGGTTAAAATGGTAGGTACTTTACTCAGAACAAAAGGAATACTTCAGAAGCGAAATTGATATGTCTCAAGACTCATTTTGGCACACAAAAAACGAGCCATCGCTCTTTTCTGGTATAGACTTGTATTTCAAGTTTAAGGAATACGACAAGTTGTTATACTGATAACGTACACGTTTAGGCTGAATATAAATATCCATATGACCAACTCTGTTTATATGAACAAATGCGATGATCTATAATGAACTGCAAAAGTAAATACACCTTTTTGTTTTCTTTATATATATTTGTTATTGTTTTTAAACTTCATATATTTATTCAAATGTGTATGTTTTTGTTCACAACTTACACCCTCCCCCCCCAAAAAAAAAAGACAAAAGGAGGTAGTTTGTCCCGTCTTTTCTTTCCTTTTGCCTCTAATGGTTTTATTTCAATATAACATGCAGATAATTCCTGGTTTAAAAACTGAAACGTGTAATATACAGATTTGTAATATTTCCAGCAAAACAAAACAAATAAAATGTTGTAATAACCAAAAGTGTTATTCAAGATTGAAACATGGCAGGTTTTAAGCCAGGGTAGCCGGAATGGTAGTTGAAAGTAATTTTCGATTTTTTGGGGCTGGAAAACTCGTATTCAGTTATTTTCTATCTACAAGCGCAAGACATGCTGAGTTATTTTTTTTTTTTTTTTTTTTTTTTTTTTTTTTTTTTTTTTTTTTTTTTTTTTTTTTTTTTTTGTTTGTTTGTTTGTTTGTTTCTTTTGTGGGTTTTTTTTTGGGGGGGGGTTGCTGCCTAAATTTTAAAATTTTATGCTTGTACAAAGTTGAGATCAACTTTTAGCTTACTGTACATGTAGCAACAGCCATTACTTATGCAAAATGCAAGCATAAGTTCTTGCAAACTTTAACTGGATCGTTCTCGCTGAACCAGCCACATCGCCTTCTCGTGATGTTTTAATTCGCTTTGACAAGTTAGATGTAATTTCCACTGGGAAACAAATTGGATTAGAATTCCAGACTGACTAAACATCGCACATTGTGCAATCTCCTGGGGTTTATCGGACAACTGTTCATGTATCGCGATAATCGGTGTTAATGAGCCTGCTTTATGTCCGATAAATCTTTAAGCGTATTCAGTACCTATTTTCCAGATTTAACTGTCCTTGTGTAGATAGATACTTTTATGAAATCCATTAAATGCATGTGGAAGGAGATATTTTTTAAAAACAAAACCAACTTTCAGGGCATAATCGGCTTGAAAATCAGCATCGACATCAGCACCATGAGAGGATTGTCAACTAGAGTAATCGCATTTTTGGAATGCAGACCCTTTATCTTAAAAGGACGAAAATTATAGAATAAATGCAAACATAGAATGTTCTAAAAAAATATACAAGACAAATATATTCAGGTTGCTGTTCGTGTAATTATGTACTTATTATTCTGACTGAATTATAAAGTTCAGTGCATTATTATTATTATTATTATTATTATTATTATTATTGTTGTTTTTGTTGTTGTTGTTGTTGTTGCTGCTGCTGCTGCTGCTGCTGCTGCTGTTGCTGTTGTTACCTTCGTCGTCTTCGTCGTTGTGGTATCGTTACTATTGTTGTTATTGTTAAATGAGTTTTCTATTGAATAGATACAATTTCTGTGTGGGGTGAGGCATTTCGCAATGTCTGGTTCTCAAACCTGTCATCTTACCAGTGGAAGCTGTTCATCACAACACTAAGCATAACACAGGCCGATAACCCTTACCCTTGCTAAATTGTAATTTGATTGGCTGAAAAGTGTACTGTTTAACACATGCTTCGTGGAACCTCCAACGCTAGTGTAATTGCTTCCTGCATCTTGCCAAAATAAATGCGGAGATAGATGCTTGAAGATGAAAGGAATAAAAAGATAAGACTTCCACAACGGCTTAATCATTCAATGGCTCGCAATGATATCATGAATCTAATGAAATGGCAAATGAAAACTCAACAATGAATCTCTCTCTCTCTCTCTCTCTCTCTCTCTCTCTCTCTCTCTCTCTCTCTCCCCCCCCCTCTCTCTCTCTCTCTCTCCTTTTTTTCAGCTCATTAACCTTGTCTGTTATCATGTGATGCAGAACCTCGCTTTGCCGTGTGATAATTCTAGTTAGTCGTATCGTACTTGTTCCAAACAAGGTGACAATATGTCTAATCATTGCATCTCAAGGAAAAGCATTCATTTGGCTTTTTTTAAAAACTGGTTCAGTTTTTAAATTTGTGAAGAAGTATATATGCAAACATAACTATTATTCCATAAGTACACAACATCAAGGGTAAATGTAAACAATATGACAAGACAAAATAAATTCTTTATTACACTCAGGTTACAATACGCAACATATGAGGAAAATATTAGTATCTCATTTTGCATGCGTGTACATCAGCCATGGACGATATATTTTTCCCACAGTAGTTACAGTTTAACTTAGATTGACAGCATCATTAGATTATTACATTATTACATTATTACAGTCATTACATTATTACAGTCATTACTTCAATGAAATAAGAACATGTTGAAACTTAATTACATAAATATTGGTATATATTTTGGGGAAAGACAGGTTGTAATCTACTAAATGTGGAACACAAACTAATCTCTAACAAATACTTTCCAATGATGAATCTACTGAATTTTTTCTCTTCCTTAACAAATTAAAAAACAATGTAAAATGGCGGAAACACTAGTCCAAAAATACGATTAAAGGTAGAACACCGACGAGATCAAATAATGCATATACATGAACTCATATCTAATTAACCTGTAACAAAACATAAAATGGGGGGGGGGAATATGTAACATTATTACTTTTAAGTCTATAGCTTTGTTACCTCATTTACCTTGAATCCTTCTAGAAAATTAATAGAGACATGACTCTACACTGTGTACTTTTCAGTCCTCTAATATGAAATAAATCGGTAATGCTTCTAGTTGCTTGCAAGAAACAAGAAGCAATAAGTATTTTAAAGTGAATCCTGATACCTCACCTTGCAGATCTTAGTGACACCCTACTCTCCCTGAGCAGTCCGTCAATAAACATCGACACCCTGTATTCCTGCTGTGATGCATGATGGGTGATTTGACAGTGACATGTTATTTTAGGTTTGAGTAATGCTAGGTTTGATTTCAGGCTATACAGAATTATCTTCCTGGAG
>JAECUM010025324.1:0-36744 GCA_016617855.1 Megalonaias nervosa | reverse complement strand
CATTGATACAGCTTACATACTGTACATATATTTTATTTATATCACATACAAATACATATATTTGCCCTTTGAACGGAGTTCAGAATTACTACAGGCAGCCGTGTATTGACCTAGTGAATGAACTCCTCACATCCCCGAGTGTGTCCGCTACAAAATGTAGTTCTATGCATTTAGTGGCTATTTGCAATCACCTCTGCATATTGATAAGTTGATTGTTTTCTTTTCTTGGTTTCTATTTTTCTCCATATTGATTAAATCAATATAACACGCACTTATGATTTAAACATGAAAGATGGTTTTAATGATAAAAGTAGTGCACTAGCAAAACTTGGACAGCTTCGCCTTTTACATACCGGCGCATGGAAATTAATGTGGAATAGAAACTAAGCCAACTGACGAACCAACATGAGGTAATTAAATAGCAACAGTACAATCGACCATAAACTCTCTCTCTCTCTCTCTCTCTCTCTCTCATCCGTTGGTCGGTTTGACTTAAATTTTACCATCATTCATAGGTCCAGAGACATCGTGGGATGACACAAACGGATATCCTTTACGCTCGTCATTTCATACATTTTAGCCCGTATCTTGCCACAGTGAGAGAGAGAGAGAGAGAGAGAGAGAGAGAGAGAGAGAGAGAGAGAGAGAGAGAGAGAGAGAGAGAGAGAGAGAGAGAGAGGGGGGGAGGCCTTTGGACATTTTCATATTTAATTAATAATAATCGATATTTAGAGCATTATAGTATGTTAAACAAACAACATCAAACCATTAAGTACATCACAGTAACCGAGAAATTTTGCTGTATAATGTCGACATGGTTTGCAACTATGTATCATTGATAAACACTGTAGATAAATCCTAAGGAAAGTGCACACGTATCGTTACGACGACCATATTCTTGTAAGTTACTTGGTGTAATTTCTATTTCAAGGTTTTAATCCAGCTCAAATTCCTTTTCTCTCTCACTCCACATTCTGCGTAGTTTGTCCGTTATGCATGAGAGGGGAGGGGAACAGAAAGCAGAAAGGATTGTGATGAAAATGTGTACCATATTAAATTCATTTAGAAAACGAGGATTATTAATACTTTTTATCGTTATTTTCGTACGTCACTAATGATTAATGTGTGGAAATTCATTATTGATCTAGAATCAACTGCAGACGGTCGCTAGAATGTTTAATATATGCGTATTATTGCGCCATGTGCGGATCACAATATGATATACCAATAGTATTGGTATATCAAATTGCTTTATACCAACATTTTAAATGCCATGTTATTTTTAATGTATGTGGTATATATAATTGCAATAAACTGACAACGAACAGTGCAAAACTAGTATCTAACTAGTTAGATACTAGTTTCGCACTGTTTGTTGTCAGTTTATTGCAATTATCTTAATCAATCCCTGCCACACGTGATCCCTTGTTGGATCCAGTGCACTTGAAAGGACTGTTATTCGCCATATGATTTGTATTCTTTATATATATATATATATATATATATATATATATATATATATATATATATATATATATATATATATATATACACACACACCATTTGGTCAAAAGCAATACACACACACACACACACACACACACACACACACACACACACTTAGGTCAAAAGCAAAGGACGGAATCTCGGTAGAGTTATGCATGGAGGTTCGAAAGGAAAGATGTCGAGAGAAATATTTATCGAGATAATGGACAATACTACTACACACTACCACTGTTATTGCTACTACTACTACTACTACTACTACTACTAATACTACTGCTAACAATAATAATAATAATAATAATAATAATAATAATAATAATAATAATACTAACAATAATAATAATTGCTGCAACTACTTTGGTAAAATAGTATCCCAGAAATTGGGCGTAGGTGAAAAACTGTTTGCTGGCTTTAATTTTGATACGAATACAACGGGAAGGTTAAATATTTTAATTTTGGCCTAACTTCCACGAGTTTTCAATTATAGCATCCAGTGTTTCCTTAAGTGTGTGTTCTATGTCGGTTAACCCCAGGTTACATTCAGTCGGGAACATCTCGAGAACGCGACTGAATGTCCAGTCGAGGTGTTGTTGGTGACTTTCGCACTGATCTTGTTCTGAATGTGGCTTTTGTGATTATTCATTCGCATTCTGAAATCAACGGTTTCGCCAACATATTGAGTAGCACAGATATTGTATATCAGAAGAGATATTGCATTCTTGGTTCGACATCCTAACTTATGATTGATCGTGTAGCTAATTCCTGCTGTCGAACTTCTGAAAGATTCGGTCTCGGGCATATGATTGCAAATTTGGCAACGCTTGTCTTTTCGGTGGTATGGGCCTGAATCTGTGATCTTGTTTGAAAGTTAGATTGGAACGTACGTGATAGTGCTTGAAATTTCTTAGGTGTACAGCACACAGCCGTAGGAACTTGCTGAAATATAGCCTTTTGACGTTCAGACGATTCAGTATGGTACCAGTGCTTTCGGGGCCACGGAGGGCAGAATGGTCTAAAGTTCTCGCCTTTACCATTCACTGCAATCTCACCTCTTTCCGCGTGGGATTTGAGTCTCGGGCTAGGCCAGTGTGGGTATGTGATAAAGCTGCCAGCAGCTTCTCGTGGGTAGGTAGTTCTTACACTGGCTTTTCCAGGGCTCATCCTCCACAAGTTACACTGGTTTGTAATGTTCATCAGCTTTTTAATAAGTGTATAAATGTATTTTTTGACATTTTTATATAAAAATGTTAGCTAAGACCATGTGTCTGAGAAAGCGAATACATCGCAGGAAAATATGATTTTGGTAACCTGTAGGTTCCTTGTTACCTATGCATTGATAAATGGCCGTTTGGATTACTCCTGATTTAAGCCACTGGGCCTAAATGCACACAGCTGGTGAATAAAATAAGTTTCTTTTGATTTCCTAATTTTTGTGCTCCATTTTGAGTTACGGGCTATCCCATTCAGAATTATATCATTTAATATATGGTTCCGTTACACTTTATTGGTTTGCCATTCTGATCTCGGCGATTCGTTCTGATATTTAATTTCTGCGTTTGTCCAACTTATTTTGGAACTGATATGCAATGTAATAGTTTTTCCCCCGAAATTGGACCCATTTCATTTCAAAATCAAACCGAAATGCATAAGTTTTGTTTTTCCTGTTTTAAATGTTCAGTGGGCTGTGAATTTTGTTCTAAAGTTGAATAACAGGAACACAAAAGAGATAAAAGAGAATAATGATTATGGGAAGAATTTCTCTACATATGACAATTCTAGTCCAAGAAAAAGGTATTTGTGTAGAAGTAAAATATTTACACCAGATGAGCTGCTTTTTGTCTGTATATTTTATTTGTATTTACAAACTATCTTAACATTAACTCAAATCATAGTGTTCAAAAACGTGGAAATAAATTATAATAGTTTGAATGTCCTTAATGTGAACAAGGTTTTCATGGTAACCATTGTCCTTATTAGACTGCAATTAATGCGTGCAAGGGATACCCCCCCCCACTCTCTCTCTCTCTCTCTCTCTCTCTCTCTCTCTCTCTCTCTCTCTCTCTCACACACACACACACACACACGATTTCAATAATGAATATAGTAGTAGGTGGAATGGAGGTTATGAGCACATTTCCATACCTTTCCATCAATACAAGCTCGTTTTCGTTGTTTTAAACCCTCTATTACAATATTTAATAGTCCTAAAAAGAAAATCATTTGCTTAAAAAGATAAGAAAATAAAATTTCCATCATGACACGTTTAAAACATGAAATATTTTTTTAAGTCATTGAAACAAATTTTATTACTTCTTTCGTAAAAATCTAGCAGGAAACCTCTTTTCCGCCTGCTACTGATGATATCAAAATTTATTTTCCAGGAGGGTTTTGTAATGGCGAAGCGCAAGTGTATTTATTCCATCAACGTAGTAACGATTATCATCGAAATTTATTAATCCTTGTTTGTTAACTCGATCGGATTTCACCTCATGTAGATACGATCTAATTGCAGTCATTTCAGCAGCAACAACAGATTTTGAGAAAGACGTCTTCAAACTGATGAACAATTCTGTTTTCGGTAAGACGATGGAAAATATCCGTTGTCGAGTTGATATCGAGATCGTTAATAATCCTAAACGCTGCAGCAAGTTAGTTGCTTCAGAAAAGTTCGCTGGAATTATACGCATCAGCAAAAAACATTTTTATGACTAAAAAATTCAAGACAAATTTAGTACTTAATAAACCCGTCTATGTTGGTGCATCACTGTTGCAAATTTCAAAATGGCTCATGTATGAGTTTCATTACGGGTTTGTAAAAGCGAAGTGGCTTAATGCAAAATTGTTGTTCACCGATACAATTTCGATGGCGCAGATTGCGCTAACAAAGACGTCTATCAAGATATCTATGATAACAGACATCTGTTTGATCTTTCCGATGTTCCTCGTAATAATCCTTTCCAAAACTTCACAAACAAGAAAGTCATCGATAAAATGAAGGACGAATTCTGTTTTGATATTGTTCTTGAATGTGTTGCTTTACGAAGCAAGATGTATTCACTGATATCAGGTTTGAAAAAAATAAAAGAAACAAAAAGGCGAAAGGAGTTTAAAAATCTGTTGGAAAAATAATTTTGTTCATAATCATTTCCGTTCAGTATTATTTGGTGAAGAAAAAAATCACATCGCTGAAATGACTGCAATTAGATCGTATCTACATGAGGTGAAATCCGATCGAGTTAACAAACAAGGATTAATAAATTTCGATGATAAACGTTAATGAGTTGATGGAATAAATACACTTGCGCTTCGCCATTACAAAACCCTCATGGAAAATCAAAGAGATAACACTCTTGAAAAATAAAAAAGAAAACCCTCCTGGAAAATAAATTTTGATATCATCAGTGGCAGGCGGAAAGGAGGTTTACTGCTAGATATTTTACGAAAGAAGTAGTAAAATTTGTTTCAAACACTTAAAAGAAATATTTCATGTTTCAAACGTGTCATGATGGAAATCTTATTTTCTTATCTTTTTAAGCAAATGATTTTCTTTTCAGGAGTATTAAATATTGTAATAGAGAGTTTAAAACAACGAAAACCAGCTTGTATTAATGGAAAGGTATGGAAATGTGCTCATAACCTCCATTCCACCTACTATGAATATCGTTGCAGGTAAAATAAAATTATTACATATTAGTCTGGCACATTAGCCTTAGTATACTTGAAAAAAGACATACATTACATAAGTAAATAACGGGCGTACCCTTAACTTCAACCATCTGTCGCAAATGATTTGTTTATATGTGCACTGATAACGGTTATTGTTAAAAGAAAATGGAGGTTATATATTGATGCACACTGACTGACAGTATGGCAAACAGGAACAACATTTTGGTATCGTTGGTCAGTTTCGTATAACTTTATTAACCTGAATAGTCGTCGAATGAGCAAATCGTCAGCCATCAGCGAATCTGTTTTGTGTCGAAAATCGGACTAGAACGACTGTAAGTTATTTATAGGACAGGTTTTAGGCAATAGATAATTATCGTTTCAAAGATTTTATCTCGCTGCATCTTGGGAGTGTGCAGTACAGTAATAACAATTAAGTGCTATCACAGAACGAAGCAAAGGTAACAAAAACACCCATTTATACTGAACTCAAGAGAGAGAGAGAGAGAGAGAGAGAGAGAGAGAGAGACCCTGTGCATGCATCAGGATTAAACTCAAGCATGGCCAAGAATGGCTGAGGAAGAAATAAAATAAAAGAAACTATTAGAATACAAGACTGAGTTACGTGAGCGAAATCCAACTGTTGAGAACAGCTTTATTAAAATTCATGATATTTAACAGAATCTCTGATTCAGAGGGATGAAATATGTGCAAATATTACTTTTACCTTGATATCCTGTAGTTAATTTACTACTGACAAAATAACATATGGCCTCGTGGTGCGAGACCATGTTGTTAGGTGCAGAGCAGAGCCCCCGGTTTAGCAGCACGAGGCGTAATAAAATGGTGTGAAACACCTGTTTTCAAGGTTGAAGAAACTTTCGCTAGCTCTAATGTATAGTAGCATGTGTGGTTTGTATGTCAATCGAATGCATACATTCATTTAATTTTTATGTATTAACATTAAGTTCTATGGGAAATAAATTAGGGCTCAGATTCCTTTAACACCTGTCTTTCTTTCTTTCTCCATTATATCCTTGGCATCCAAGTTCAATTCGTTTTTACAATGGCAATTCTAGGCTACGATTGTAACAATGTTTCTTTGAAAACGATGCTAATACATACTCTTTCGAAAAGATAAAAGTATGAGCTATTAGATGATATGAAAATCTGAGAAAGTAATTTTTGGGCCACGTTGTTGGCTCATGTATTTCCAAATGCACCGGATCTTTGAGAGATCGTGTTTGTGTCAGGCAGAAATTATATGACAATGCACCGTGCAGCTAGTCATTCCAAGCACTTTCGAGATCTACTGTTTCATTTGTCAAGGCAGACGACATAAAATGAATTAATAACAATTACAAAAACCAGTATGTGAGCTAAATATATATTTACATATTGCTGTGTTCTTGAACCAAAGTCAGAGAATATAATCCAAATATATCTTAATATATTCTAAAATCATAGAAAACTATATAATTAATGTATCAGGATTATCTTCTTTGATAAGTCACCAAGTTTTCTTTGAGCCAGAAAAGTGCAAACCTAGATGACTAGTAAATCTAAATAAACACCCGTTCTCGCCTTGGTGCTCAAAATATACATGTTTACAATGAACTTGTATAGTCGGAAACCATAAGATATTGTCCAGTCTGCTCCCGTATTCTTGAACCGTTTTCAGTTAAGTGTAATGTAATAAATTTTGGAGATGCGCATTTGGTTATAGAGCCCCGTTTAAGGAATTCTTAGATTTGTGTGATTTTACTTGTTTGATTATTGGAATTCGGCGCAATGGAAATATTCCGTAGCCCGAAATAATTAGCCAATTATTAGGAGCAAACGTCACGGAGAGAAAGTGTTAGTGAGTTTCCATGATGCCATGGTCAATGAGTAGCGAACTCAGATTCAAACCGCATGACTGTCCCTGTTCATAATGTAGTCCTTAATAAAATCTAGTGGTGTACCTTGGTGTTGTGAATGCAGTGGCAGTATTTACGGTAGGAAACCGGTAAATTACACAATGGAATAAACAAGAAGGGGCTCGGCAGATACCGTTTATATCGCCATGGTGGCAAATGTGATGTAGTTGTAATGGCGTAATGTGCCTTGGAACCATGGATTGACTGGCCTAAGGTGGCGTAGTTAAAACAGTTCCCTGTGGTAGGGGATATTTGTAGAGTTTCTACGGCGTGAACTGCTGACGGTACGGAAAGTTGAGGAAGGGAAACTGTGCAAACGTGCGGTTGATAGATATTTGGCAAGTTGGGGAATCTGTGGTTTTACATTGATTAGAGTAAAATTTATGCATAGAATGGACACGTCGGGCTTTCTAACATACAGCTGAAGTTGTATAGAGGTCTTTGGAAATTTGGGGTAAACTTATGACTTCTAGCAGGAATCGCGCCAGGGTTTGACACCGCTCGGTCAAGCAAAGACCCCTGGCTTGTAACAGTAATATCCAAACTACAAAAAGGATACGAAGATTATTTCAAAGTTTTTGAAAATTAGCAAACTATTGGAGGATTAAAACTTAGCGAACTTAATTTCAAAACGGTTCGCGTCTGCGCTTGTGATTGAGTTTAGTAGTTTTAAAAGTTCTAGAATACGGCGCCAGATCTCTTCCAGGAATATACATCTTAATCACTTTCATTGTCCACGTGCTCCAGCTCCTGGTTCACTTTTTGATTTTGAAGCTTATTTCTGAGCACTAACAGCAAGATTTAGACTGGGTACGTTCATAATCGTCTTTATAGCATTGAATATTAATATGATCATAATACGATACCAATTTTCCTACACATTCGCCAGATTTACTTTTTTGTGATATTATCTGGCAACGTTTGGTTGACTTCTTTATTACTCTAACACGATTACTTTTATAAGCATTTATTTTTTATATCGTTTCGCTAAACCTTGCTTTGTGATACCCCTCCCGGTCGATCCATCCATCGTTCCCTATCTCTATTTCTCCCTAAATCTCTTGGTGGATTCACTGAATATTGTACCTAAGTAGTATTAGCAGTACTAGTAGTAGTAGGGAAATAGTAGTTTTATATTGGGCGGGGGGATTGTAGGAATTTTTCTAGGTGAAAACTTTCTACACCACGCAAAATGTTTCCCATTAAGGATTTTGCGAACGCATTTACATGATAACGTAAACGATTTTGCGTAGGAATATGATGCTCTTGCATGTGCACCTGTTGGTAACTTTCACGCATGGGCTTGTACACGCAATGTGCGGACAAAGCCATGGGGAGTGAGGGTGTGTAGAGCGCTTTAACCTAGATCAGTAACAAATAAAACCGTTGCTATGATGCTATTATTCTGAATCACTCGATTTCGAAATAATACGAGTGATGATTATGGTTCCAAAACCCTTAAATCATAAGTTCATTGGAAACATGCTAACATTTACTCGATTTTAACCGCCTGTAAGTTCACTATCTGTTTTGGCTCGCCCAGGTACTGTATTTGTGCTCGGAGTAGCCGGTGATTTTTCATTTCCGCCAACAACGTGACGAACTCAGCCATGCTAATCGTTTAATCATCGAGACGACTGTCGTCGATTACAGCTTGATAATTGTACTGAGATTGCCGTCCAGAGAAGTTTTGAATAGATACGTGTTCGCGAATGCAGCGGTGACGAGATGATTTAACAGCGCTATCGGTCACACCGGTTACTATTGATATGGCTCCAGCAAAATTTCCAATTGATGAGCCTACAATAGTTAAGGAAGTTATGAATCACTCCACACGCAAATTGCTTCTACAACAACGCACATGCATTTAAATTTTACTAGTAGTGAGGTTCTTTTGGTGATTTTATCTCCCAGTTGTTCTGCTTGGATCATTTTCTCGTGGCAGTAACATTGAGGGTCTATCTCAGTTCTTCTATTAATAATGTGATCGCACATTATAATTGCTCGAAAGCCTGACCTTCATCAGGTCGCAACACGCACACGCTCTTCTAGTCAATTGTTCATTTTTACTGGTACAACTGTCATACAACCATAGAAGATATCTTTCTGGGGAATATTTTGTGCATTCTTGGGGCCTGGGATTACGTTCAAGCTATTGAATGATTACTCTCAAAAACTTTTGGACAAGTGCATGGTTGTTCAATAACCATCAAGATTTTCTTTTTTGTTGACTTGTGGACTTAACATAATCAACGGAGAATGCAAACGGAGTGGATGTGTCGGTGAACTCCACTTCGTCGTTGTCGATACATTCCCAAAGTACTTTCATGCCAGGCTGTGCAGTCTGTGACAGCATTTTCACGTGAGAACGATATGATTCCAAGCTGGTTTTGAATTGGCACTGGTACATCAGGATCGTTCCAACTGTCGATTTCAATATGTTCTTTAATAAGGTCATTTTTCAGTCTATTTGAGGGTTTGTTAACACCGTTTTCACGCATATATGTATCAAGAAGTGGAACACAATTACTGTCGATGTTAACATCAATAGCCAGTCGGTCCAACATCCCGTTGGCAAATTCCGCAACCTCATCATTGCAGCCAGAATCCATCACATACAAATAACGATACATTCAATCTTCTACACAAACAACAAAGTACAGTTAAGTACTTATCTGGATAAACTGTTGATCCCTTCAAACACAGTTTCATCTTCGGCGATTTATGTTGATTATACTGTATATGTAAAGATATCAGTACGAACACCAATGCCAGATTTGTTGATATTTGATATATGTGATACCAGATTACGATACCGCTGATCATTTATTAACATCGCTATTTGACATCACCCGCCATTCTTTCCAGATATAATAAACAAGTATGATCCGGACATGCGCACTTTTAAGATGTGATGTTTAGGTCAATCAAAACGTTTGAAAAAATATAACCGAAAAAATTGTTTGCTTTGGTTAATATTACACTAAACATGCGTCATGACGTTACTACACGTGGCTGTGAGGCACTTCTGTGATTTTGCATCCACGTATTGCTTCATCTCAATATTGGCAGTGTCAACATAGTCTTTGATAAACGCAACCAGCACACAAAGATCTTTGATTTCCCCGATTTCATTGATTTCGGCAATGTTCTTTACGACGGCGCTTCATAGCTTCGAAACAACTTCTTAATATCCCTTTAGGTGTTCGCAGTTTTTCAGTTCGACCTTCATAAATCACAAGCTTGCCAGGGACGATGTCAACATTATCCCGGCTGGCAAACTCAGTCAAATCCGTTTTGGTGACAAACCTGCTCAGATCGACATCAGCGCTGTGCTTGGTTGAACATTGCACACAATTACTGATGGGCATTTTGCATCCTGTTACGCGTATTTTCTAATGATAATATAAAACCAACAAGCGCTTGCATGGTTTGTGAATAATCCACGCACGCAACACTTTGCTTCAACAGCAAGACGTCAGTTTAATGGGTCGTTCAGCATAGCTTGCAACGGCAGAGTTGAATGAAACACTGAGTACCATCCAGCGACTGGGGTTAAATAATCAGTGACTTTACATGGCGGTGCAAACCCGTACGTGTCAAGATATTACAGATGTTTAGGCATTACGACGTATGCTGCCCAATGAGTCCAAGGTCTTCTTCAGGAATCCAGGTTAACGGTGTCAGTTTTCCTTTTCCATTGTTACAAGTACATGACGCAAAAAGACACCTCGGAAATGCTTGACTGCCTTTGTCATAGCAAGTAAGTCTAGACTTGTTAACGACGATGCCATTTGCAGTTTAGATAAATCTAACACAGAAGCACAAGTGTAGATAGGCTCTGGAAGCTTCAATTTCGATTTTTTACTGTGTGCCGCAATGAAACCACCACTGATGATCTGCCGGGATACGAATGCTGGGTCAGTAATAAGTCTTCGAAGTTTGTATTGTTCACTGTCACAGACAAGGTCGATGCGAATCCATTTTCGAAGATTCTCAATAGTTGTTCTGAACACAGCATTGCTCGTAAATTAGAAAGTGGCCTTCAAAAGATCTCTTCGGTTGTCGTGATATGCAGATCTGTATTCATCTGAATGTACGGGGCCTTCGAAGCCCTCTAATGACACCTAAGCATTTTACAGATCCGTGACTCATGCATCCCCAGCCGCAGATGCAGCTGGAGGTTTCGTATGTGAAATACTTAGTTGTTGTTTGATTCTCAAGTCTGATACTAGCTTAGTACTTTCTGTATACTTCTGTCAGGAAACTTCCACTAGCGCAAATTGATACGGAGACAACCAATCTTGCGGCGTCAAATATTGACGAATATGAATCTTGCTGAGACTTGTATAAGGACAATTAATGTACAGATTCTCTTTGAGATAATATTCTGCACCCCATGGTAATACATTTCTTGATTAAGTCTATATCCCTTTGAGAACTGAACGACACCCGGGAAATATAACTTAATACATCGTTATACAAAAGTCAGCCTCCTCCATGCAACAATAGCCGATAACACAGAGCTACACTAATTCTGTGTGCAAATAATAATCCGTCTGCAAGCACGGCTGCACTGATAACTGGAAATTAATCGCATGTCCATAGATTGGGTCTGTAATACATTTTCAACAATAGTGGTCGGTTTCTGTAGCATCTATGAGTTGATACAAAACAAGTATATTCGCGTATCTCTTCACGTATGTCTTCGAGTATTTACTCGTGCTTGTATTCACGTATGTCATCGCGTACGTGCTTGTTTTTATATTTGTATTCGTATTTGGGACTACACTCATATACAAAGGTTGTGTCTGTAATGAAATTCCAATAATAGTTGCCGCTTGTTTACCACCCGAGTTTTGAAGCAAATCATCACAGTGGTCATTGGATGTACTCACGTCGTATCTGCCTTACTCATGCCGCATCTATTTTGCACCGGAATATGTACTTGTGAGATCGATGGCCAGTCTCAGAATCGTGTATAACAATCGTTGGCTTGTACAGTGTTCAGGAGACTTTGTGGTCGTGAATCTTGTGAAAAGTGTTCTGAGTAGTCTCATAATCCGGTTTTATTGGTAACAGATCTTGGTAAAAGGTCTCTAACAACACCCACCCACCCCCAATCTGTTGGTAGCTTTTACGCCCACGCGTAAAAGCTACCAACAGGTGCCCATGCAAGAGAATGGTTTTGCTACGCAAAATATATATGTTATCATTCACGCACGTTCGCAAAAACCCCAATGTGGAAACTCATGCGTGTCGTATAAAATTTATATTTCCCTATTACTGACGTTGCCCAAATGATGACCATCTTTCTGGAGGAGATTGTGGTTTCGTTACTTTCCCCTGAATTTCCTGGTACGGGACGAAATGCCAAATAGACAAGAATGGCAATGGCAGCGATATGTGCTATTATTTATTGACCAAACGTTATACATGTAGTCACAAGACACAATATATGCAACGGACCTTTTCTAAGACCCACCTGTCAAGGTTGGGGGTTTGGGTCGGGGTTGGGGCGATATGTAAAAAAGGGTGGAAATTTGCCATGGTGATTCATAGAAATATTATATAATATAGAGACGCTTGAGAACATGTTATATTTATGCGATTGATTTATTTGATCCAAATATAAAAAAAACATGAAATAATTTCAAACATTTTACGCCGACTTAACAAAGTTTCCTTTTATCAACAGTGCTGATTGAAATATTACATACCAGTTCTTAGGATCTCTGCTTGGTAGCGCATATGGTCCGTTGTGAAGCTACATTCATAGTAGAAGAGAGCAGGAGCAGTGTTTCCAGTTAGCACGCGCGCTTTTGCAGTCGTCTCCAGCTAACGGAATCTCCAATAGTTCGAAGTATTCAGTCACGAATATGGACATGTTTCACGTCACTAAAACTCAAGTACACAGTTAAGCCAATTTTGTTTTAATGAATATTTGTATGAGAATATAACCAATATCCTACTGAATCGAAGATGTGTGTGTGCGAGAGAGAGAGAGAGAGAGAGAGAGAGAGAGAGAGAGAGAGAGAGAGAGAGAGAGAGAGAAAGTGCAGGGGTGGCTGGTGGAGCATGGGGTCTGGAACACTTTCTAGTGGATGTTTTATTTAAGGTTATATGGATTAAATTATGCTATGCAAGCGGTTAAATAGCAGGAACTTCTGGAGACTTAGTTCTTTATCCTCCGACTTTGTGTTCCATCATAACAACCTATCGTCTACGAGTTTACGTCATCCGATCCACTCCACTTCATCCGAAAACAATATTTCTGCATCCACCACTGGTGTTATGAGAATTCAGACACTCCAAATCATTTACTTAACTCCACATTATGTAATTCGTACTGATTTATTTGCGTTTCAGATTTACTTTCAACTTTTATTTTAGCTCTTCTAGATGAAAGGCGAAATCGAGAGTTGAACGGTACACTTTTCAACACTTTAAGATATTCAGCAGGAAAGGTTTAAGTGTATTTTTAAAAAGAAATCTGTATGTTACCCATCTAAGTTATTTGTAATATTTCTTAAAGGGTGGTATTTCGTATCGTGAATCATTGATGATATACAATGTTTATACTTTGAGTTGTAATTCCATGTTTAAAACAAGTCTCCTTGACTTTTCTGCTTTCTTTGCTAGTAAAAGGAGATATCAGCAATTGGCACCTTTTACTATCAGAAGCTAAATGGTAACATTATTTTAGTATCTTTTACAAGAGTTCTGAATGATAAAAACTCCTGTTCCAGAGAATTAAGCAAACAAAGAGCACATGTTCTTACTATAATACTTTCATGGAGAAAACGAAGCACATGGTGTTACGGTCATTTTGGAAGTAAAAATGAAACTGCGCGTCAACATGTTTCGAAATTTATGAAGGGAACCGTATTTACGGTTATATCAGTGATTGTTCATTGTCGAGGAATGTAGCAAATTATATAAATGTGCAATATTGAAACCAATCCTTTCCACCGTTGAATATTGCATTAAAAATTTGAGAATGGTAATTTGTTTCAATAGTTCTTTGGAAAACATATCTTGCACTTCCTTATTCCACTATTTACCACAGATCTTGGACTGATATATGTTCTCACAAATATAAAACTAAAACACCAAAATATGCTTCCGCCATTATTTTTAGTGAAAGAAAGACTATTCTGTATTCTCCTAAATGTTTATGTTTTCCACAATTGTATAAAACTGATGAACGGTGTGTATCAATAATAAATAGTAAGGGAATTAATGAAGTTTCTTTTACAAGAAGAAATGGCCAATACTTGTACAAAATTAAGTTTAATCCCGATCATTGTCATCGTCATGCTCAGTTATTTGTTTGGTATTGTTCCTGAAGCACAGGGAGACAACAGATCCACTTTCTTAATAGCCGAGATTGTTAATCTTGTCCGGTACATTTGAGCCATTGTTATAGCATTAATGGAGGTTGGTCTGACTCTGGTTATACATGAGGTCACCAGCACCTATCTGAAGTATTGCTCTTTAAATGTACTGTTCACAATATAGGATGTTTAGTGTTTACTTCCTGACCTGAATCCATTTTGTCTTGAACTAGTTTACTCTTTCCTCTGATGTATCTACTTACATATATAGTACAAATTCTTCTTTAATATTCTTTAAGTAGGTGAAGTCTTTAAACTTAAGTGGAATTATTTTCCATGCAAGTGATACAACAGTTTGCCACAGTGAAGGAACATGTACATTGGTAACCTTCTTTGCGTTTTCAATGACTGCATGAATTGAATCAAATTTCATTTCGGAAAGTCCACTTTCTAGAAATTTCTGGTTAATAAAGCTTATGTTTTGAATGCAATATAGCAATACACATGATACAAATTGGTTTTGACTTTGCCCTACACATGTATCAGCCTTCCTAGATGTTCAACGTTCTTCTCGTAAGAGAGTTTAGGATAAAGTGTTTCACACACGAAATGTGTCCTGACCAACAATTGCGTAAAATGCCTAAGACATCTTTCTTCTCTTCTTTTATCCTAGTTCAGGTTCTGTCTGCTCCACATGATGACACATAAAACTTTTCTGCTTCTCATCATCACCTTCACTCCATTTAGTCTGAAAAATTTCCTTTCGTTGATAATGTTATTTTTCCTGAACACTTGCAGCGGGAGCAGTCTAAAGACTTTACTGTTCTTGCTGGAATTGTTTTTCCACACTAATTAACAATAAACATCGCCTTTTGATCCCCTTTGTTTACGAATATTGGCCTTCCACTTCTATGGAATTGCATTTTTTCGAGAAAGCGTCTTTCGTTTTGGATTTTGATAATTTGCATATGTGTGTGGTGTTAAATACAGCGTTGAATAATCTATAGACTGATGTTTGGATGGTGTACACATTTCTGTGAAGCAGTGCTCGGTACTCTTAGGTAATATATCTTCAACTGATGAATTACGTATACCATCTATTTCAACTTCAGCGACAACTGGAAACTTTGGATCAGTAGCATCTGACAGGCTGAGACCTCCATTGTGCACATCATACTTGTCTGGATATCTGACTCGTTTGTCTGTCTTGCATACTTCTTTCCTTTGCAAGTAATGATAATGATATCTACCGTTAATTTTAATATGTTCAATAGGAATTAGTTCAGTATGGGATGGCTCTACCAGATCTGGTTGAACATGAAATGCTGGGTTGAATGGTTGACTTGACAATATTCTGCATGGACGATTAAAGATATTCACCTATTCCGATTTCGGATGTTCGGCTGATGCTTTTGATTTCTTCACTTAACAACTAATTTCCATTTTACTTCATAATAAGTTAGTGTATAGTCATCTGTGTTAGAAGAGGAAACATCTTTATTTGATGAGCTATAAGCGCTGTCACTTTTTGCATATTTGTATTTGAACTGGTAGCAGTAAGATCACACTTTGATGGAATATAGTCACTGTCACTGTCTTTGTTTGTATTTGTCTTTGCTACTGTGCTAGTTTGCATTTTAGAGGCAAGCTTCTGTTTTAGAGTTGTAAGAGGTACTTATGAACTAAAGAAGCTTGCTTTCGCTTATTTGTATTTTCATCTCTTTCAGTGCATAAATTGGAATCATAAGGTCTTATTTTCGGTCTATCAGCAATGTCAGTTCGAAATCAGTATTTGAAGAATCAACCGCCTTCGTTGTTTGATCCAAATCAATGATTGTAAAGTTCCTGAAACTTTACCAACGTCAGTAGATTATACCAGACGTACCTCTAGTATGATCGTCAAAAACATTACTTAAGTCACCCATTTGCTCAATGCATACAAGTTGATTTGTGCTACTGCTGTTTGACATTTGTTGGCTGTTTTCAATTTGGCCAAAAGCGGCAAAAATGTTTAAATGTTCTATAATTTCATTGTCAAAATCTACTCTCAGATGTTGTCCATTCCGCTTGATACCGTCTTCATCTATTTCTTCA
Organism: Megalonaias nervosa; assembly: GCA_016617855.1. Classification (NCBI taxonomy): domain Eukaryota; kingdom Metazoa; phylum Mollusca; class Bivalvia; order Unionida; family Unionidae; genus Megalonaias; species Megalonaias nervosa. The sequence goes on along the minus strand of JAECUM010025324.1, from coordinate 20,222 downwards.
GATGATTCTTGGTTTTGGCGTTTTACTTTTCAATCCTGCTCATTAATGTTTTAGTCTGAATTAGTGTCATCAAACCTTCTATCTGTTCTATGAAGCTTTCTTTTTAATTCTGCTAGAGAAATATTTGATTTCTGTTTCAGTATTTTAGCATTCATGTAAACTGCACTATCATGGTGGCCTTGAGTCTTCTCAGAAAGAATGGCGTTGCTTTCTTCAATGTTGATTCCTCAGATCCATGGCTCTTGCGGCCTGTATTAGAATCTGAACAGTTCTTTTAGGTAATTTTCTGTATGGATGCCATCTTTTGCCAGTTGTTCCCAGTGAATTGTTTTTTTTCCCTCTGTAAGCATAGTATGCTTTATTTCAGCTTGAATAAATATAAATTCTTTTCGGACCAAATCGGACCAGTCACTGTTATATGCCTCATGATCTATCTACAAGTAAAAGAAATCTTTTTCAGACGAGAATAAAGTTTGATCATAAAGTAAATAAAGCACAATTACTGAGTCTTTAATATTTAATTGCAATCTATATTTTAGATGGTAAAACTGAATGAAGACTACTTTATTCAGGACAATCTATTACACCAAGATAAATGTTCTTTAAGAAGGAGGTGAATAATACAAATATTCTATCAAAAGTTACTGAAAACATTGGCACAAATAATTTTACCATTGCTTGATATCTTCTGTACAAGTGTTTATCAAAATCTAATAATTTTGTTACACATGAAGCATGCTAAATTAATAATGTTCAATAAATAATGTAAAGATTAAATTTGTTCACAAAATTGCACCTGAGAATAAATTTATTATGAACCAGGAATATTACAAGAGAATCGAACAGCTAAGTATAAAATGGTTTTTCAATCAAGATGGAAGTCCCTGTGAGGGACATGTTGATGCTAATGGGTGCATTACACGTTAAAATGATCAAAAACAACAATAATAAAAGTACATGTATAGAATATTAGCTACATGTGCATTTCAATTACTTTTATACCTGGAAAAAGGTATGGCAATTACAACAGAGAACTTTAAAACATGATCAAAACATTTGTCTGAGTCTCGCTAAATAAATACGATTTAACAATGGTAAAAATCTCAGACTGCAAAAAAATGTTAGAAATGTTATAGATCTTGAATTTCCTTTTTAATATTTGGTTAACATGAAATGATCACACTTACCAGAAAACTGGATTTGTTCTTCGAAAAAACATCATTTTTTCCAGACAGCGCTATCAGTGCATCCAACACGAGTAATCTGGATTCTAATACTTAAACATGATACCCCTGTGTAGCTGATGCAGCTAGTTCATCATATAAAAGCATTATAATGTAACATCCAAACATTTAATTCAGTCAGAGAACCCAAACAGATAACATCTTGACAATTAGCTTAATAGACCACATTGTTGCAGGTAGAAGGTGATATTGGAATTCAGCACCTTTGACAACGCAGTTAATTAAACTCTTGCTCTGGAAGAAGATGTTAAATTTTATATTACCTTTTGCCAGCTACTTTTGTTAGTTAACCTCTTTTACCTGAAGAATATGAGCGATCAGTATATATCCTCTTTTACTCTTTTGGATTCTGGGAATAGTAATATAAATTAAGTAAATGATAATGTTTCCCTCAGTATAAAATAATCACTGATTGAAAATGTAATACGAACTAAATTTTCATCGAAAATATTGATGACGCATTCACCGTTCAACCCTCAAAATGAGTTTATTGCAATGGCCTTTGTCCGCCATTCGTCGTGTATCATGTATCGTCTGTCGTCCGTTGACGATTGTTATTTTTTTTTTTTAAAAAACTCCTCTATTTACACAATAAATAACAAAAAAGAAATGGTAGCTGAACTGTTTATTCTTCAACTGTATAAATGATATATCCATCTATTTACAGCTTTGGCATATATTGGGAGCAACTCTGTGGCACACAATCAGCAAGTTAGAAGCATCTGACTAACTTATAATCATACAACAAAATACATGATACATATAGTCAAAGGAAAAATATGGTAGAGTATGGTGCAACTGGCTAAGGAGCTGCACCTGTGCAACTAGCTATGTAGCTGCATATATCAATCAAGGTGCAACTAACTATGGAGTTGCAACAGGGATATTAGCTCTGAGCATGGAACTGGCTAAGGAGCTGCACTCAGAAATTGACCTACTGCAAGTAACTAAGGATCTGATAGAGGTACTGGTAGTATTGGGGGCAAAAGAATGAAGTAACACGAAATGAAGCCCCAAATGAAGTGCAATTGAAGTCGTCAGATGAAATTGCAGAGTGCCCCAATATATATAATTTGTATTTATTAAATATAAATCATCCTGCACCGTTGTCTTTCAAATCTGAAACAATGATTCCAATCTAACATGAAATATCACGCCGATACTATCATTAAAACCACTTTTAAACGATATTTTATGCAAAACTGCTAAAGAGAAATCTATACAATTTTAAAGATAGCATTCCGATTAAAGATGCTTTTAATATTGTGGAAATTATGCCGATTTTCCTTCAAGTATGGTCGCAGTTACTTAAAATAGCAGAAATTTGAGGACAAAGTTTTTGTTCAAAAAAGGTTAACATAATTGAACAAATCTGATAGAAAGCACGTTCAATGACGGTCTTTTGAAACTCATACAAATAATGTTGATCCGCCACTAAATTTGGCTGCCGTTTCTAATAGAGAAAAAGAAAAAATGTATACAATTTCTTATATCAAATAAAGAAATAGAATTTGAAAGGTTTGACAAAAAGCATCTTTGCGGAAATTCCTTTCAAATGTGCAAACTGACATTTATCCGCCATCAAATATGGATGACACTACTAGAAATAGAAAAACCTTTAAACAACCTATTTTCAAATAAAACGTTCAGCATAATCTGACGAATGTGACAAAAAGCTTTGTGGTATGAAAACCTTTCAGGTTTCTATAAATGGTTACTATCTGCCATCAATTTTGTGATTCGTCACGAAAGATAGAAATACACTGAAACAATTTATTTTTAAAACCCACTCAACGGAATAGCCAAATTTAACAGAAGACACACTGGCATCAAGGGATTCCAAATGTTTCAAGTGATGCCGATCCAACATTAAATGTGGTCTCCGTTAATAAAGACCGAAAAGATTTATCTCATAACGGTGAATTGGACAAGCCTTAAATGTAATATGGCTATTCCTTGTAGTTCTGTTGCTTTCTATTTAATTCATTTTCAAACTATTAAGTGGAGCAGTTGACGTCCGTCTTTGATGATTATGGTAATTGCTTTTAATTAGTTGCTGCGACAAGACAGGGGGTGTAAATGGCATATGGTATGCAAGTTACGCCGAAATAATCTGTTCAGGTACTAATGTGAATTGCTGGCCAATATTGTGTATAACACAATTTTGTAAACGCATGGTTCTATTCCCTCGACAACATCCGCGATGAGATTGTCCAGATCTAGACATGAGTACATGATTTGGACTTCAAGATGAAATTGCAGAAGGAAAAATTGTTAATTTCCATTGCTATTTTCTACTACTACGAATTTCTAATTTATATAGATGATGGATCATAGAAAATATGGATGGCTGATGTTATTAGCCTAAATAAAGAAACCATGAAGTGCCAAATTTTATCAATGAACAATTTTATCTATATGATCGTGCAAGTCGAAAAGTATGACATGTAACTAGCTTCTTACAGTGTCTTATAGCATTATTCAACGAGTGTTGAAACATTTCATATAAGTAGTGAGATTAAATGGGGTTTCTTAGCCAAACCCTTATTTTGTATTAGGACGAAAACATGATTACCCCCTCCCAGAGCCCTTGTTAGTCTAAACAAAATACGAAAATAACTTGTTGAGGCAACAGCGTCGATTTCATTATTGATTACCTGTCGTCATACAAAATAGGTTTGGCTTAGATACGCCCATTTAAGCTCACTACTGCGGTTTTTTTGTGCTTGAAATTGCTAGCGATTTATATTTTACACAAAATTACTATTCCTAATATTCACCCAAATTTCCAATCCGCTATTAATAACTCGCTGGCAGCTGTTACTTGAAATCGCTATCGATCTATATTTATATTTCACACAAAATTACTATATCTAACATTCACACAAATATCCAATCCGCTATTAATAATTCGCCATGATGAAACAAGTACAGATTAACCTTACCACTAATGAGAGAGCCAGAATCTACCATTTTGATGAAATTTCCATGTGAGACTATGGATTTATCGATATAACACTTTTTAATTCATCATCCACTGTGATCTTTGTGTATTTGTCTTGTGATATCGGATTATAAAGATTATCAGCAGTATCAGAAGTGAGTCTGTAACCCAGGAAAGCTTACTAAAATAATCTGAATTTTCCGTGCGAATCAGAGACAGCTTTATCTTATTTCTGTTTTTGAAAAACGTGCTGTACTTTTCATTGTCAAGCATAATCGTCACATGCATACCTCGGAAAAGACTTCTTTTCATCTTTAACGTGGTATCTTCCACTGTAATATCTTCCATTATTTTTATATTTCACACAAAATTTTACTATCCTGATATTTGAAATGAAATTGCTAGCGATTTTACATAAAATTTACTCAGTGTCGTTTTTCGTATTTCGCAACTCTCTTCGGTATCATATCTACGAGTAAATCGTAGATAACCTCGAGGCTGATTAAGAATTTTATTATAAGTCGCTATTGCTATTTTACACGAAATATTTTTATTCTGGTATTTTGGCTCGATCTTTTTATTTATTGTTGATAATGCAATACCTATCCCCGGCACTATTAACAATAATGGATTTGCGGTTCCGCCAGCTGTAGTAATTCCAGCCACTATTTGTAATATTGGAATGTAATTCAGCGCGCTTATTATTTTACTATAACATTTTCTAGCTTGTCCGACACAGTAGAGTTTTTATGATAATATTTATAGTATTTGATCAGCTCGTGACTATCGTTGTCTTGGAGACCATATCAAATATGATTGAAGTCGATTATTTCTTTTTTGTCATTATGAAACTGTTTCAGTAATTATTTCAATCACCGTAGTAAAAGTATTTTCAGCTGAAATCTTATCTATCAGATCACAACATTTTTTATTGACAGGATCGGCAAGAAACTCTCGATACTTATTTTATACTTTGATGAGATATGATCAAATCTGATATCTGTTAAAACTGAGGATGAAAATGGAGGGTTAAAATGTATTGGTATTGCAGTAATATCATTGACTCTATCACGATAAATATCTTCTGTTTCGTCGATATAACTAACAACATACAATAACTGTCAGAGCGTAAAATTTTTAAGTACTAGATACTGCCTGAGAATTGCATATGCATTTGCAAAACTTAATAGACCGGGAATATCTACTTGCTGTATATCTATGGCGGATATATTTAGGTATCCAGAAATAAGCTCATTGATATTTCTGTATTTTGCTTCTGTCAGTAACTTTCCAGCTTCTTTTTTTTAATAGTTTTTCAACGCAGTTTTGTTAGAACTATTATGAATTTCATAATCTTTATCAATAATGGGTTTCAGTTTTGATATCGTCAAGCTCTTGGTAATATATATCTCGTTCGATATCATCATATAACTCAATTCTAGACTCAATTTCTGATACTGTGTTTAGTGCAGCATTAATGTGATATACCTCGTGCTTTTTTTTATCGTAGGTGAGAGAGTCTATCAAAACTAGATATGCTGTTGGTTGCAGGTTAGTGTCTGTACTGTTATCTAGTAATTCTAACAGCGTCTTTTTATCATAATAGTCCATACCGAGTACACGAAATACTAGACGTTTAGCAAATGTGTCCTTGAGCTTACGATTTTTAAGAAACCTGTGTTTCAATGTTTCAGCTAGTTTGTCAGGGTCGTCGTGAATCTTCTTTAGTCGCTCTTGCTCTGGTTTCTTACCATCATGAAATTTTATTTTTACAAAGTTTGATTTATCAATCGTCATAACATTTTCTTTATTTAGCTCAAGCAGTGTATTTATCAAATACTACTCAACTTTTAATCGACGTTCCTCGCAGTCACTTACAGGACAGAATTTGCTAATTATATCAAAGTTTCTGACAGAGTATCTCAGTTGAGGACCTCTCATTCCTGAAACTCTGGCAAAGTTGTCGCTATTCTCATTTAAACCGGGTGACTCTAAAGTTAATTTTTTCATTCGAGCAATTATATTTATTGCTCATGCCTTCTTCATACTCTCTTGGTCTAGTGAATCAACGTCATCTATTTCATTCTCCGTTTTAGGGTTTAGTATAGCGCTGTAAAACTCTTTTGCGACTTTGATTGATGGAGGATCAATAGACATTATAGATTACAATTACATTAAATCACAGCGTGCTATCACGCCAGACCAATACTAGTTCATCGAGTGTGTATACCTGAAACATAGACAAACCAGGGTAAGGACCTCTAGCGAATACAACATAAATCCGGAAATACGATTACTTGTGGTAAATTCAGGATAAAGTGTAAATTGCCGGGAAGTAGTAAAATGACCACTTATTATATTATTCGGCGTAGTACAGGTAGAAGAATCATTTGATCCTTCTAATCGAAGTTTATAAATACTTCCGAACTTAGAATTTAGTCGACCTCGCAGTTGAAATTTCCATATTGCAACAGCCGCTGAACATTGTACTTTGATCCATGAGTTTGAAATTTCTCCGTCTGTGATCCACTCTAACCCGTAAATAGACGGCTGTTAAACGCAAACGCATAACTTGGATTATTCTCTAAATGATAACTTGACGCAGATACAACAAAGCCCCAACGATTAGTAACGGCATCAGCGAGATGTGGAATGTGACCGACACTATTCTGAGTTCGTTTTGTACTACCACCAATCGCAGGCGATTGTGTAACTCTATCCACGTACTGTTTATTGGTAAGATCGGATGTGGAAATGGGTACATATGCAGAATTTATCTTATTGGCAACCATATCGATCGCACCTATAACTGTGCTTCCAGGTTTTTTAAGATAATTAGCATCTGTGGTAGTAATTGTACTCGCTGATGCTGCATTTATTTCAGCGTCAACATGCAATTTATTTGTTACATTAAATGGGGCGATTGGATTATAAATTGTTCTTATTTATTCGAGCCCATGGTTAACATACCTGTCATCGTATCACCAGATTTTGCTACACATGATGCAATATTCGTTCCTATGTTATCATCGACGTAATTTTTCTTTGTTAAATCTAATACCTCTGATGGAATTGCCATAGTTGTTATCTCTTTCGATCCCATGTCCAGATTTCCCACCATAGTATCACCTGATTTTATTACAAAATTATCCTTGACAAACTTTATATTTGTTACAGAATCGTTGTTGGTCAAAGTTATTTTATCAAGTTGAGTATTAAATATTAGATTTCCTCCCATATCTATATTTCCAGCCATCATCCCACCAGATAATGACAACTTATTATTATGTACCGAAGTAAGTTGTGCATAGCTTACCGCTTGTGAGTTATTTATGTTAGTGGAGGTATTCATTTTCAAGATTTACAATTTGTTTTACTCATATTGATATTTCCAGTCATCGTTCCACCCACAACGATAACTTACCATTATTGACCACACTAAGTTGTGCAAAGCTTACTACTTGTGAGTTATCTGGGTTGATTGGTGGATATGTTGTCTCAAGGTCTAGCACTCACTGACCTGACATATTCAAGTTACCGGTCATTGTATCCCCAGAATATTTTTATATAATTTTTTATATCTACACCAGCCGTAGTGGCTGTAGCTGAAGCTGTTTTGTCGGTTGAGCTGTCAATTAACGTACCAACTTTTGTGTAATAGCTCATTCTTATTATTACTGCGAGAGAAAATTTTGTGGATACCTAGTATAGAATGAGACATAATCAACTTCAACACGGAGCGATTAATCAAACATCAGCATAACCACGACCTACCGGATTGTCATTACCTCATAGCAGGACGAACTGGATCAGGCAAAGCTAATCCTCTTATGAATCTGTTACTCAACGACCTCTTCAACTACGATCGAGTTTATATTTACACTCTAAATCCACAGCAGGATAAATACGAGCTGCTTAGCGAATATAACGAAAAACTGAAAAATGAATTTGGCGTAGGTGATGATATATTTATCATAAACAACCCATAGATTTAATTCCTGTTGCCGAGCTAGATTCAGACAAACATAAAATAATTGTCTTCGATGACATTCCGGTAAGCAATTCAGAGATGAATAAAATCAAATCTTATTTTCCCCTATCAGGCAACTGAAAATGTAATGCAATCTACCTAGCTCAAGGATTTTATAACGTGGACAGATTTATCAGGCGAAATACAGGCTGTTTCACAATATTTGCTGGACTAGAAAATATCGACGTACAAAATATAGCCCGAGAACAGTGCGGGGGTGTATTGAAAGACAAATTTGCCGAACTTTATCATAACGATACTGGTGTCGGAAATAGTTTCTTTTTATTTGATAAACTAGCAAGAGATCGATATCGTATGTTTAGATTTGGAATAGACAGGTGTTTGGACTGTGAAAATTAATCTATCGGTAAACATCTGAAAATTGGTCTTTCGGCCAAAATGTAAAATAAGTCTAACAAAATAAATAAAACGAAAAAATGGACGCAAAACGAATAGAGGTTCTAAAGAAAGTGGTTGCAACTAGAGCAGAGTTCAAGAGGAAGGATGAGCAGGAACGTCAGGGTCTACAGCAGACGGCACAAGAAAGTGATGTACCTTTTAGGCCAGTAACCAAAGTAGTACTTGGCAAACAGCCAGATATTTCTGCGGTATCACCGGAAGATTTTAAAAAGTTATCAGAGAAAAGACTATTTGGTCTACTTGAAGAGGGACAGAAAAAAGTTATTGAGCGAATCGAAGACCCTATTGCGCTACAGAAAGACGTAAAAAAATAATTTCTGAATCAATTTAGCGTCAGAAAGTATTATCAGAGAAACAAAAAAACTCCTACTGATCTCATGGTCACAAAAATGTCAAAAGATGATTTAATTAAGTTTTATAGATAAAATACGAGAGAACCAATATCACAAGAAGATAGATCATATTCCCAGAGAAAAACATAACATTTATCAAATTCGCAACTGGCTAGAAGATAAATACAACAATTTTATTGAAATTCTGAAAGATGTTCAAGATGTTGGATTGAAAGCTGAGGAAAATATTGACAAAGCAGAAGATGAAGCAGAATGTTCAGATTCGTATAATGAAATGCGTGCTAGATTCATTACTGGTGTTATGTTTTATACTGCTAACAATTAAAGAAATAAAAAATTTCCGTACAAATGGACATTTTATAAATTATTTGAGAATACTGATAAAAAGTGTGATAAACGTCTTCTAGAGGAAAAATCTGAAGTAGAAGGTCGTGGAATTAAAATCTATAACTCGACTGCTGAGATAGTTGATAGACTGGTGCTATTAATATCATCAAAGGAAGCTGTTAATGCAAGCACAGAAATCGACAAAGAAATTGTTGAAATTTTAGATAATCTCAGATCAAACAGTTATCTGACATCCAACGAATATTATATTTTACACAACGATCTTATCGTCGCGATTTAATTCGCTAAAAGCAATCACAAAATGCCAGCAGTTCAGTTTTATTACTGCTTGATTCATCACAAACTATAGCGGACAGTGCAAACTTCTCTGTTATTTATAATCCACCAATAGAACTGCACTCAGGGACGCAAAGGTCCCCGACGCAATATGAAATAGGTTTAGTTTCAGATACTGCTTGGCACGCTACGGCAAATATCAGAACTAACTTGAATGCCGATTTCACATTTCAACCGATCCAGCCAGTTGGCCGGGTTTGGACTTCTGTCAAGATGCAGCAAGGCGATTATAACGTTACAGATCTAAATAAAGCTATAAAGATATTAATTACAACTAAGGTTGAATCTGCATCAGATAATTTGAGCTCATTCCAAACTATAACACACCGCGTGCCAGAATTACTTTGAAAAACAGTTTTTTGTTGATTTCAGTACCACAAACAGCAATGGGCCGTTGCTAGGATAATCTCGAAAACAATATGGTTCTGAATCGCATAGCGCTTCATTTTCATACGATGGCCAGTCACCCGTAGACATAACAGAAGTAAATTTGATTTTAATAAACTGCTCTATTGCCAGCGGGTCGTATACAGCAGGTGGTAGTAAAGTTTCAGACTATTTATTCTTTTTCTCCTGACGTTCCACAAGGTTTATTAATGCAGGTAAATCCAAGACAAATAATCTACTATCCCGTTAGTGTTGAAAATCAAATATCTTCTATCACGATGAAACTAACTGATCAATCCGGCCGGCAGCTAATCTCAATAACAAAATTGAAATATATTATCTCCACTTGAGGTCAGTGAGCTAGCTGACTAGAGCTCTGCTCACCACAGTTAACTAATCACAGTGAGTTACCTGACAACAGCCAATTTTATCAGGAGTTTTGTATAACAAAATGAAAGAACGAAAAATTTATCACAGAAGTATCGTAGGGGGATTCTTTGGAAATATATTCTCTAAAATTATTGAAAATGTACCTGGAATTGCAATAAAGAAAATAGTGCCGAGCTCGTTAGACGTATCAAAAGCTTTTGCCAAATCAGCCTCATCTGCAGCTGTTGGACAGAGGATTGTTGATAAAATTAAGGGCGGACCACCGAGTACAGCAGATATAAAACAAGCAATTTCTGAAATATCACCAACACTAGAAACTATAAGGCGCTGAGAAAAACTGCCATCTCCGCCAGGCGAAGAAATTATTAGAAAATTAGTAACTAAAACTAGACCTCGGAGTGCTAGCAGTCGACCAGATATTGCGGCGTTCTAAGTTTTGTCTAGCAATAACAGATAAAGAATGTCTGTCAAAAATTACCTTGATCTGACCGAGGAAATATCAACAGATGACCCGACAACAGAATTTGATTAGAAATCAACCTTACGACGAAGATTATGTTAAACGACAAGCATTCACTTCGGATCACAATGGTGCTGCCACTTAGCACAATATTCGGATTTTGCAGAGACTATAATAAGGAACTTCGTGGTATAAAACATGCACTTATACTTGACCGAGTTGATCAAAACGATTGTCTGATGAAAGCTGCGGGTGTCGCTGATGCTCAGTTTGTAATTTCACGACTAGCGTTTTGGATGCCACGTGTGGTTCCGTCGATCGATAAATCAATATAACTTGAGACGATGTTAACAACATTCACAAAAAAAATACATTTTATGCAGGATAAAGTTTATCAAACCGCAATAACAAATTCGATCAATGGCCGATAACAACATCACCAAGTGAACAGTTACCAAGGCATGCATTTATTGTATTTCAACGACAGAATAGACGTGGAAGTCAGCTTCAAAACAATTCTGTATTTGATAGTCCTGATGTCAAACGTATATTTGTCAGAATAAATTCTAAACAGTATCCAGAACGAGCGATCGAATGTAAATTTTGCAGCTGATGCTGCAACAGTAGCTGACAGTGACGTATCTCGAGTTTATATGTATCCCATGAAAGCTATACAAAAATATCAAGATGCTGACGGTGGATCTCAAATTTCAATCGAAGAGTTTAGAACGCTTTATCCGATATTTCATTTTAATGTCAGTAAACATAGCGAACGAGCTATCGGGTCAAATTCAGATACTGAAGTCACGTGATCACTTGGACAGGCTCCAGTTGCTCCAGATAATACGTATTATGCTTACGAGATAATTGTATCTGACAGATTCTTAATGATAGATTCTACAAATGCAGGATGACCGTCCAAGTCTAAATACTAAGTGTGAAGTGCTTTGCATTTGGGTAATAACTTTATCAAACAAACAAGCAGTGGGAATGTACTGACTTTCTGATCAAGAATGACTATCAGGTGTTAGTTCCTTTGTACTTGAAGTGCTTTGCACTTTACAATTTTATCAAACAAGCGCGTAGAATGTATTGATCCCCTAACAAGCCGCGGAATGACTTGAATACAAATTTTATCCAGCAGAAGGAAAATAAATACAGAATGAAATACATTGTGCATGAAGTGAATTTATCGCCGGGACAAGTTAAAAAGTTAACACAAGCTATTATTAAACAACAGTCTGTTCTGTTTCGCTGAAGATAGATTTCGGAACAAAATCGCAGGGCGATCCACAGCCAGCAAAAGTAATGTTAACACAGCGGCAACTCAATAAAATAGGACTTCAAAAACCTTTTATTTTAAATTTGTCAGCAGAGCAAGTTACTGCAATGTCAAGATCGAAAGCAATCAGTGGAGGATTTTTGGGACCTTCACTGGCAACTATTGCAAAAACGGTGCTACCCAAATTACTACCAGTACTGGACACGCTGGAGATAGCTGCTGCCTCGGGGACCATATCCAGGGCACTTAGAAGGCTGTGACGATATCAAACAGTTAATGTAAAATGCAAAACATTTTACTTTTATCTAACGATTATAAATAAAAAATGCCCTAAACACGAAGTGTTCAGAAACGTAAAACAGCTATAACCCACCCACCCCCGTTAAACAACTATCTAAAGACAAACCGGAATGCAGTCAAAGGTGGATTCATACGTCCGTTGATAGCAGGAATAGCGGGAAGTCTACTTCCCAATTTGCTGGGAACAGGTCGTGAGAGAGGATTAATGCTACCCGGTACCAGGAGGTAGATCACTCTGCGATCCATCCGTTGAGCAACTTTGAGATCTTAGATAAACTGAAAGATGTCAGCGGATTTCAAGGAGTATTTTCTAAAGATGAGTTATCACTTCTGCCAGTTGCAGCAAGTTGTGTTATAAATATCCAAAATTTTAACGATGGATCTGGTAGCTCTTTATGAAAACAATTATTTTGATTCGTTTGGGTTACAAGCAAGAGATATTATCAAACAGTACGTGCTAGGGTCCCACAAGTACAAAAAATCAATTATTCGTCTAATCAACTACAGCCAGATGGAAATGCAACTTGTGGATATTACTGCGTTATGTTTATCAAACAAATGTGCGGAATGAAAGCATTCCCGATGCAAGAATCCCCGTCCAAAGGATTGGATAATTTTCTGAAATTTATATTACAATTTGAACCTAAACCAAGCCAGGAAAACGAAAAAATTGCAATTTTATCTAACAAGGAAATATAAAAATGACTACGTATTGCCTGAAATGCAGAAGTAAAGGGAAAATACAAATTAAACTATGGAAACTACCAAAAATAATAGACTAATGCTGAAGAGTATCTGTTCTATCTGTAGCCAGAAAAAGAGCATGTTTCTCAAATGTGACTCACTATTACGTGGCGATCAGGAAATGCCAAGAATTTATAATATTATTTTAGTCGAAAATTAAATTATAACAAAACTACAAAGATATTTTGCAAGCAAAGTCGTGTACACGTGACACTGACGATGATCTGTTTCTCGAGCAGAATAAAAATAGTAACTTATTTCCAGGGTTGTAATTAATGAGCTTTAATCGGATCCGGCTTAGATATTCACATGTTAATTGGCTAATTACCGAAACCTAAAAGCGGATGGACCCTACCATTTTACAAGTACATTGGACCTTGGAATCCACTCCACAAACAACTTCATCAAAATGACAATCCGTTAATGGTCAAGAGCCGTACAATCAGGTCGATGAAATTGCAATGCGACATGATATATGTTACAGTGACAACGAAACCGATAAGTCTGGTTGCGACTGTATTATGCTTGATGAGCTAAGCGATATGGGACCGAAGTGAATAAGAGAGAGAATTGATCGTAAGGTAGTCCAAGGTATTATTGGAGCAATATATACACTCGGACGTGGTAAAAATTTAGTTTATGACGATGGAATTCAGAGCGCTGGACAGCAGAGCTCTCTCTCACATAAATTTCACAGCCCCCCAAAATAATTCCTCGACAAAAGTTGTGACAAACTCATCTGATGATATATGGGCAAAAGATCTAGCTGATATGTTGAATATTGCAAAGCACAATGACAATTAAAGGTACCTGATGAATGTAATTGATATTTTAGTAAATACGCATTTAGTGCGCATGTTACAAATAAGATAGGTAAAACTATAACTGATGCTTTGCGAGGTATTATTGAATAAGGTATGGACAGACCATGGAGCAGAGGTTTTTAATAAACAATTCGAGCAGTTTCTGGAACAAAATAACATCACCAAATACATCACAGGAAGTGAAGGGAAAAGTGTCGTCGTCGAGAGATCTAATCGTACGCTAAAAGAAAAGATTTAGAAACAACTTACAGCCAAAAACACTCACAGGTATGTTGACGATCTGCCAAAGATTATATCAGATTACAATAACACAAAACATAAAACACTTTGAATGTCACCAAATGAAGCTGTAAATGACCTAATACTGGCGATCGAAAATATGTACCGAAGACACAAGTTTAGCGTGGGTGATAGAGTTAGAATTTCACTAGTGAAGAAAACGTTTGAAAAAGTATTCACTCCTAACTGATCCTAGGAAGTATTTGCTGTGGATAAACTTTTAACAACAATACCTGTGACGTATAATCTGAAAGATCCATTAGGAGAAGATATTACTGGAAGCTTTTACGAGCAGGAGCTGCAGCGGACAGAGCAGGATATATTTATCATTGAGCGAGTGATAGCAAGAAAAGGAAAGAAAAGTTTCGTCAAATGGAGATGTTACGGCGATAGTTTTAATAGCTGGATACCAACTAGTGAAATCAAAAATCTTTAATTGGTTCGCAAGCGATCCAGTCAATGTCAATCTTTTCGTATTTCAAAAGGACAGACTTACATATCACTGACCTGCACAACGATATCAAATATTGTTTTCGTGCTGTTGCTAGTACACTATGTCCCATCAAGTTAAAAATCTTAACAAGCAAATTTTATATTTTTTCGAAGGCCATAAACTTCTAGCTGTCCACTGTTTATTAAAGGTCTTAATAACTCCCAGAATATCTCATTCTCAGAGACAGTAAAATTAAACTTTTTTATCTTCTTAGCGAGATTATATTTTATATTATACCGCGAGTTTGCTGCGATATAAACTTGTTCATCTTGATGTACTTACCTGGCTCATCTGCAAATTTATCCTCAATAACAGGGAATAAATATGTTTCTAGATCAAATTTGAGAAGTTCTACATGCTGACTGTTATTGGAATTTGTTGAATCCTGATGCTCTGCAATATTTAGATTTCTAGCAGTCTGTTTTCCATTCTGACTGTCAGTATTGGAATTTGTCAGATTCTGATTCGCTGGCTAATTCGTTGCATCATGATCAATATCAGTGTAAAAATCTATCAGTCTTTTCGCAAACAAGAAATTTATTTGAGACATCTTATACACAAGACTTTTATCTAATTACTGTAATGAAATGCCGGACGAAATAAGAAGAATAGTCAGAGCTAATATCTTAAATATGAACTTCTTATTCGACGCTGTCAAGTTGTTTATAAGCAATCAAAACACAGAAAAAAAACATGTGAAGTTTCTTGTTGAACACGATCTTCATTTGGCGTTTGATGTGCTACTGACAGATTGTGATGTATCTGAACTTGAGAAATATAAAAAAAAAATATTTGTTAGATACGATAGATACTATTTTAAAATGGGTTCACTGCTGTTTAACAAGGGAATATCTAAAACATTCTGAAAATTGATATGTAATGGAGTGCAATTTTATGTTAATTATCAAATATGGATAGATTTGTTACTCGAGCTAATATTATAAATCCCTTTATGCTGGAAGAAGCTGTAAGAAATAAGTTACACGGTAACAATAACGTGGTAGTTCGCTTTGAAGTAGAAAGAGAAAAAAATAATTTGATTTTGTTAAGCAGCATAGAACTTGGTTATTTACTTCGACATTGAATGATCCTAGAATAATACGATAAAGTAACATTAAACAAATATCTCAATTTCTGCTTGACAAATAGCGAAGTCGGTAATATTTTAAATAGCAGTTGATTCGTAACGAAAGACAATTCTGACATTAAATCTTTTTGACGTGGCGGATTTTGTAATGCCATCTGCAACGAGTGTTACTTAGATGTGGATGAACACTAAAATATTTCGAAGCTGCTGTTATAGAAGGAAATGAAATTTCTTCTTTGGTTATAATATTAGTTGAAATAACAGGTTTTACATGTTGCTTAAAGATTAAATTTTCCTTTTCCTAGTCTAGTATTCTCTTGTTGTGTAACAAGGTCCAAGTTCTCCAAACGGTTATCGGTTCGAATACCGTTTCTGTGGTCAATAACTAGGCCACTAGGAATCTAACCATGAAATACCTCAAACACGAACCTATGACAATAATATTTAACTTGGTTAGTATAACTTCCTGTAAGACGTACACTCAAGTAACCATTATTTTTGATAAAACCAATAACTTTGTTTGGTTTTGATATGTCTAATCATATCGCTGTCATTTGCCTCGTACAGATCATAGACTGGATGATGTGGTTGAAATTCTTCTTGCAATGATCAGTTGGCGATGTTGTTGTCTGTTACACTAACGTTTACTTGATAGACTCTCATTGTATCTGGAATCTCCTCACTGCTAAACAAAGTCCAGATAAATTCGTGTAAGAACATCCCAGTGTATTCGCTATCATCAGCACCTTTCACTTTTATCTTATAACCAACCGGCGTTCGAATCCCAATTGCATTTTTGTTTTTATGTTTATCACAACGCCAAGCTCGTTACCAGCAAAAAGATTATATCTCTGGTGACATCAGAAAATCTCTTGATGTCTAGTAAGATTGTTGAGGATCATCGGCATCTATAAATTTCCATAATATACTATTGTGTTTTCCATATCTCTAATTTTCAAATTTCACAGCACACTCAATTAAGAAATATAAAACAGTAAATATAGGATGATAAAACTTGCCGATATAGCAAAGAAAAGTCTGTTCTTGACAGAAAGATATCGGGCCATAAAAATCTAAACTGCATTTGCTGGTTTTGATAACAGTTTTCGATTCGATAATAAACATTTACTAGCAAATTGCTCTGCCACAAACTTATATCATCTGCTTCAGCCAACAGTTAAATCCCAGCTTGCCACGTACAAGGGCTTGAAAATAATAGTTCAGTTCTGTATCAAGTTTTCTAAGCTAATATATCTCTGGAATCTCCACAGACTCCTACGTCAGAGCACCTTGCGGCAGAGTAGCTTGTTGTTAGGCAACGTGAGAAATTTGCCTATCCTTATATTACATCAAAATCTAATTGAATTCTAACAGGGGCAGATTTAATATCGTTGCAAGATAATATATTTCAGGAGCTTTGGGAGAAAATAGATGAGTACACTACATCTAGTTCTGGTTGGAAATTTGATAAGACAACGTAAATAATGTTCCACACTATGAAATATAATCCACTGCGAGGTAGCTCATAAGTCGAGCTCCCAATTAGGATTAACAAAATCAAAATGTTGAATTAATGTAAATAATTATGATGAAAATATGTTTACAATGGACCATACTTTCGGCGTTATTTCCAGCACGAGATTATCCTTATAGAGTACAAATTATACTTTTCATGTTAACAATCTAAACTTTAGCAGGATTGAATTCCTGTTGCTGAATATCAAATTCCAAAATTCGGAAAACAGAACAATCTCCTGTTACCTGGAGGTATTAATGTATTTGATATCGATGATAAACAAAATATGTATCCCAGATATATTAGCGATCTAGCATCACAAAAAACAGTAAATTTACTATTGTATAAAGATCATTACGCGTGGATAAAAAACTTTAATGGGCTAGTCGGAGGTCAGTATAACAAGCATAAGGAAAATAAATATTTCTGTGTCAGGTGTTTGCAAGGATGCATATCCCAACATGCACTTTATCGACACCTCGAATACTGCTCTAATGTTCAGAAAATGTATATGCCTGGCTATGATGTAAACATATTACAATTTACAAATTCCAGACACACGATAAAAGTGCCTTTTATAATTTATGCAGATTTCGAGTCCATTTTAATTCAGTGGAAGGAAAAGAAAATAACCCTGATAAATCTTCGGCAAGAAAAATACATGAACACATTTCCTGTGGAGAGGCGTATAAAGTCGTTTATGCTGCTGATAAATCTTTATCAAAACCAGTAAGGATTTACCGTGGAAAGGAACCTGCTGTCTGGCTGCTAATTAACCTTATCGACGAAATTGATCTCATCATGATAGTACTTGCTAAAACAGTAGCAATGAAACCACTAACAGTAAAACAAGAAGCTGAATTTAATATAGCAGAAATATTTCATGTTTCTGAGCAGTCGCTTTTACCTCAAGATAGAGTAAAAGATTACTGCCATATAAGTGGAAAGTATCGTGGTCCAGCACATGATAGATGCGATTTAAACTATACCGCACCTGATTTTGTTCTTGTTGTATTTTATAATTTCAGAGGATATGACGCTCATATTATAGTTGAAGCGTTCGGTAACAAAGATATAATAAACCGCCTGAAAATTAATAACAACAATAAAAGAAAGTGCATCCAGAAATAACACAGAAAAGTACATGTCAGTGACACTAGGCAAGGTGAAATTTATTGATAGTCTGCAGTTTATGGCAGCATCGCTAGACGAGCTAGTAAAAGGCTGCAGTAAGTTTGATAATTTGATTGAACATTTCAGTGAAACTGCTGGCAGTTTATTGACACGAAAAGGAATTTTTCCCTACGAATACCTAGACGATTGGAGCAGATTTGATGCAGCGTGTCTACCTGACAAAGATACGTTTTATTCTAGGTTAAATCTTGAGAGTGTTAGTTACGATAATTATGAATATGCTCGATCGATTTTGGACTTCTTCGGCTGTAAAAACTTAGGAGATTATCATGATTTATATCTTATCGGAGATGTACTGTTGCTCGCAGATATATTTGAAAATTTCAGAGTTGTCATCGCTGATACCTACGGACTTGGCCTGGCTTGGTACTATTTGGCACCCGGACTAAGTTGGGTTGCATTACTCAAGCACAGTAAAATAAACCTATAACTGTTAACAGACCCTGATATGTTCAACTTTATAGAACGTGGAATCCGAGGCGGAATTAGTGTCATAACAAAAAATATGTCAGGGCTAATAATAAATATCTATCCGACTATGATAATACAGCACCATCAAGTTTTTTAGCCTTTCTTGATTCGAATAATTTATATGGTTACGGATTATCGGAGTCTCTGCCGGTCGGTCGGTTTAGGTGGATCAGCGTAGAACCGTTTTTCAAAGAAACTGATAAAACTATACCGAATGATGTTAGTTATCTATTAGAAGTTGATATTGACTTTCCTTCTGAGCTGCATGATGCGCATAATGACTATCCATTCTGTCCAGAGTCGATGCTGATTGATTAGAGTTTATTTTCAGAAAAGCAGAGAAATTATTCGTCTAGAGCTAGCACTAGTGGTAAATATGTTGTTCAAAAACTAGTTCCTAATCTGTTTGACAAACGGAGATACGTTTTTCATTATTAAATTGTAAAACAAGCAGTGGATCATGGGCTAAAATTAAGAAAAGTTCATCGTGTGCTGTAATCACCGTGGATGAAAAGTTATATAGACTCAAACACAGCACGACTGGCAGCTGCCAAAACAGAATTTGAGAAAAACTTCTTCAAGCTCATGAATAACAGCGTCTTTGGCAAAACCATAGAAAATATCAGAAAGCCAGTCAATATTGAGATCGTTAATAAAGTGGAACGTCGTAATAAACTTGCAGCATCTGATGATTTTGTCAGTATGAAAATATTTAATGAAAATCTAGTAGCCATTCAACGAAGAAAGACAAATCTGAAGTTGAACAAGCCAGTTTATGTAGGTATGGCTGTGCTTGAAATATCTAAATGGGTAATGTACCAATTTCATTACGATTTTGTCAAGGTTAAGTGGCCTGATGCAGAATTGTTATTACAGATACTGACTCGCCAATGTACAAGATAAAATCTGACGATATTTATCAAGAATTGTGCGATAACCGAGAAATGTTTGATCTTTCAGATTATCCAAGAAACAGCAGATTTTACCGTGACGATAATAAACAAGTTGCTTTCGTATTTTGCTTAGACTAACAGGGAACTCTGGGAGGGGAGTAATCATGCTGTCGTCCTAATAAGAAACCCCATCAAAGCTCACTACTCATATAAAAAGCACATTCTTG
>JAECUM010025323.1:0-16688 GCA_016617855.1 Megalonaias nervosa | reverse complement strand
TTTGTATTCATATGTATAGTCAGTTCTTAGCATGTTTATTCTTCTGTAAATATCGTTTGGCTTGTGTTTATTTATTAAGTTAAACATTGCGTGTCTAAAGATTAAGTTGTTTTGTGGATATTTACCTATTCTATCAACTACTTCCCCCACCCATTTAAAATCTCCTCCTATTATTACATCTTCTATTGAATATTCACTTAAATATTTATCTAAATTTTCAATATGATCCTGTTTTTGTATTTATATGCCGGGAAATAAACATTTATTATATGGATTTTCAAAACTACAATGTCCAGAAGTCTACCAGGAAAAAATTTCCCCTCATCCATTTTTTCCTAATTCATACCTTTTCTATTTTTAATAATTGTTGCAACACCCCTTTAGTATCATCTTGTTTATAATTATTTAAAACCACTAATGCATTTAATTTTTCCTCTATTATTGAAATTAAATCCTTTGAAAACCCATTATGTGTTTCTTATATTAATATAATATCGTACTTATTTTCCTTACTTAGTCTTATAATTTTTTCCCTATTTATCCCATTTGTATTTATAGAAGCTATATGGAAGTTTTTTCCCTCCATTTTTTTTTCTCCAGGTTGCCGCATCTAAACTCTTATTTATTAGTTTAACAAATAAAGATTATTTGTCTGTTATATATATACATTTAAGTTTTATTTCTATATTTTAAATATTGTGTGTTGAGAGGCCTGACTCCTCCCCGTACTTTTTCATTTTAGAAATCTCTTCTGTCTCATTTCTTTTGGTCATTTGTCTCCATATTTTCTGTTTCCGTCATGCTTTCCTTTGTCATTTCGATGTCCGTACTCATGTCATTGCCATTGCCGCTGAGTTCGTCCATGTCTTTATCCATTTCGCTTTCCTGTCCGTTTGTGTCATCTTGTCATTTTGGAGTCTGTTCTTCTTTTTTTTTTCTCTGCTTTGATTTCACCTTTTCTACTGGGGTTGCAGTAGTTATATCCTCCGGTAGTGTGTCACTACCTGACGAAGATATTGATATGGATTTCGTTTTCTTTCTCTTATTTCTTAGTCTAGGCACTGGTGTCGATGTCAAAGGTTTGATCCCAATGAGGTCTACCGTGCCACGTTCTTCCATTACTAATCCATCCTCTGGGGAGCCTTCATTTTCCTCTATAAGAGGGTAAAACCTATTGCTCTCCAGAATTCTTTCCTCTTGTCTGTTTTCCTCTCTAATGGGAGTTAACATCCTTCCTGTCTTATTCGGACTCAGGAATTTATCCCAACCCATACTTGTCATAGAATTATCTTCCGATTGTATTGTTTCATTCAGGATAGGTTGTTCTATATTGGCTGTTTGTTCTTTGTCATGAATGTTTTCAGCACATTGATTGATCTCGTTTGGGATTTTTGTCTCATTTATTTCGTCTTGTGTGTTATTTCTCATTTCATTTTCTTTTCTGACTTTATCAATAAGTTTGGCTACCACTGTCTGCATTTCACCCGCTTCCTTTTCATTCAGGTTTACTGAATGATTAGCAGCTTTACTTGCATAAGATGTTTTTCTGGTACGTTTTGACAATCCTTTAGACTGTGCCCGATGTTTGAAACATCGTGCGCATGCTCTATCAAGTTTGCACCCTCTATAATATATTCTAAGGAGAAATCCCATCACATAAAAATGTGATGGTATTCCTTTAGCATCCTCCTTCCGAACTGTTACAATTCTTATTCCTGATTTGATCCCTTGAAAGACCCAAACTGTTGCCATTTTTAGTGCTCTCACTTTTGTTTTTAGCTTGTTTCCAATTTCATCGACTAACTCTTGGTTGTCTATTTCGATAGGAAGGCCAGACACAGAAAGGTTAGTGACGTTGGCATCCACCTCTTGAACTAGTGGTGGGGTTTTCTCAATCTTTGCTTTGACTCCCTTCATATCTATAAAGTCCTGGTTCAGGACTGGTGTTTGATACTCTCCAGGATATGTAATGTATTTATTCTTTCCCCCAATCTGTATCCCATCTATTTTCTCAATACTAATTCTTTGTACTTTCATAGCTATAAGGATGTCGGCTTGGCGGGGGCAACTTTGCACATCTCCGAAATCAATTGCCTGGCATCCCTGGGGATGAAGGCCTAGAAGCATCTGATGGTCCCCACTTCCCTCAATTCTAGTCCTAAAATAGACCTTTAACTTAGTCCCTGAGTGTTTACCTAAGTTATGACCTTCTAATTGGGCTTGAGCCAGAATGAGTTCAACTCAGTTGTATGAATAGAGTTCACTGTGTTGAAAATGATTTTCAATTCACGGGTCTCACACCAATATAATATTACAAAATAGGTCTCACGCCACTGTATGTTGAAGTCAAAATACTCAAAAATATTGCAAGATAAAAAAGCCTGAATGTGATTTTCATTGTTTAGGCTGAAGGCTAAAAAAAAAAATGAATATAAATGAAAAATGAATATAAATGAGAAAAAAAAATCCAAAAATGAAAGGAAAAAAGCAGAAAAAATGAACAAAATTTCAAAGAAAAAAGTGTGTGCAACTTTTAACATACACTTCTACGCTTCTCACTCTCTTGTCTGCTTTGTCCTGGCCATATGAGATTAAATTTTTTTTCCTAACAAATTTACTTGTCAGACAGGAGTTTATAGTGACCTTAAGGGAAGCATCTAATGGGCTCAGTGAGTGAAGCGCTTTAAAGTGAGGGAATGCTGTATTTCCACAATAGGACTCAACAAGTCGGGCCATTTTGAAAACTAAAATAACTGATATTAGACAACATAGAACATAGAACAACAGAATTGTTCTGGGCTGATAAAAAGTGCCCTTTGTATGCTGTCCAAGCATCAAAACCAGCATAATGATCCAATGTTACCTCTCATTCATTCATTATTTTAATGAAAAGATGGTTTACTAACGTATGCTGTATAAAATTTCCCTTTGAAAGCAATGTGTTTGTGTTTTTCTTTGTTTTTCAAGGGTGAATTGCAACTACGTCAGCTTTTCCAGCATGGCTTACCACAGCTGCGCGTTTGGCTACGGCTAATTGTGATAGTGATGGTATGTTTAGAGATGATTATTGCTTGATGATAGCTTGTAAAATAATATTTGACTTCTAGCTGATAAACGAAGCATGTGATTCGAAATTTAAGTCCGGAATGTCGAAACTCCCTCGTATATTAATCTCCAACACGTACCTTTTGGAGGGATGAAACTAATTTTAAGAATGTACACTTAACTGTCCTTATTACATTGGTTACCTTTCCGGGACAGGAATTTCCCTTGTTAGTATAAAAAAGAAACATTCCCTCCTACCAATCGATGAAATGTTTTATTAAGTTCAGAGCTAAAAAGAACACAGACCCTGTATTTTCACTACGTAGCAGGCCCATGTGCAATAGCCGTCCTCCTATAAAGGAACACAGACTAACTGTGGTACATCAGCGGCGTGGAGGGGGGGGGAGAGGGATCTGGTGATAGAGACAGGCAAAGATTACATCATTCAAAATAGTGTTACCTCTCCTCCAGCCACTCCCCCGACATACATTTTAATATCAGTAATACAATACCTATCGCTTTTGCGTTATTGAATTTGCTATTGTCGTGGGATGCTGACTGCTTCAAAAACTGGTACAAAACTTCTTACTGTAGGATTGTCCACTACTGTAAGCTGGTATGCGCTAAGACAACTTTTTTGTGCCGCGACTATAGGTTCTAAAGAAAATATGCCTTCGATCTTGTACGTCAAAGAAAAGGATAAAATGAGAAGGTAGAACCGGTATATGCCTCATAAACGAGGCTTTCGTATGCTATGTAAATCTATAGTATGTGTACTATTTTCATAATAATAGTTTTGTAAGGGTGATTAAGTTAATTACAGTTTAAGTATTAATTTTTCTTAATGATCGAAATCGGTTAAAGATGAGCTTTGTATCAAATTCGTTGATTCATTCATAAAGTTCCTTCGTTAAATCGTACTATAAGTACAACTAAACATCAAGTGGTTCGATAAGGACAGGAGTTCTGGTGAAAGAGCACGTTTATCTTATTTACTGATTAGTCATTGTATATCAGCTGACATTCTTTACTGATAAAGTGATTTCGAAATGTCAAGATGATTCGTTCAAGGTCTCGTATTGCATTTTCTCTATTGCGTTATTGGCATTCTATATAAGAGAAAATAATACACAGAATTAGGCATTCTTAGTACTGCCAGTTTTGAAAGACATTTTTTTATATGGAGAGGATTGGTGCATTTATTTAATTTAATCATTTGCCGGAATGATAGTGCTATAACATTCACTTAAAGACTGTTTGGATATATAGTAGCGTATGGAATTTCAGTGAACTCATTTAAAGACATCATGGGATTATACCGGTGCATTATTGACTATCATTCGAAACACCTTTGGAACTCACCGGGATTACTCGAAATATTTACAATTGATAGAATATTTAGAAATTTGGGAATCCATTCACCATGTTGTAAGTTATATTTAATTCTTTCACTTTGTATTTTAGGGAAACAAATTATATTTTCAATTTTACAAAACTTGATGGTTTAACTCTTTCTTTTACTTATTTTAAGACCGTAGCGACTTAACACATAATATACTGTAATGATGAAATGAGTTAGATACAACAATGATGCAGCAATGGCTCAAACCTCGAAAACTTTAATCTTCATGAATGAAAGGTCCCTCTAGGCAAGGGACTGATAAGACGTTTTGATCATATGGTCAATCCATCTAGAAATATTGGATGTTTAAATATCAGCAGAGACCTTCAGTGGTAGGAAAAACACATCATAACCTTCCCTCTCCTTTTAGAATTGGCCAGATAGAACCGTAAAGCCCTAACTGGGCATAAAAGACAATATTAATCATCCCCAGTACTGATACGACTAAGACTTGGGATCTCCGTGGGGAGTGGAGCTACCTTTTCGCTATAAAAATGCCTAGTTGATAAATAAGAGAAACCGACCCGTAACTGCCATATGAAAACAGTTTCAAGGGTTCTCGAAAGAAGCTTCACCCAATTGTACACGAGGTTGGGAGGGGTGGGATGTCAAGACCACAAAACGCCCGAGAAATTTCATCAGAGCAATAGTAAATGAGACACCGTCTCTGCAACTCCAAATGTCTGAACCAATGACCGGGTCATTTGAAAAATTTGTTGAACAGGGCTTCCGTATATCCCTTAATAGTAGTAAGGCAGCAGGTTCCTCTCTCATCGTACAGGAATAGAAGACAAGACTTCTTTGCAAGCACTGACGCTCAACTGACTGAAACAATTTATAGGAATTCAAGATAGGAATGTTATTTCTCTTTAAGTGCAGAGTGTTGAAACCATCTTTGATATTCTTCAGCGATAATGAGATTTTCAAAATAGTTGCTCTGGTGGACATATTAGATGTAAACTTGTAAAATGTTCAATTAGGACCAGATATATATAATAAGAAATCCTCTGATTTAAACCTAAAGTAAGCGTGACATTACGTTCACTATTGGAAGCTATCAACATCGCTGTTGCGGCCGTATTAGACATCAGCTCGACACAATCTTCATATGAATGACAACAAGATTTCAAGATGACAAATGTGGCAGGCATATTAAATCTTGAACTCCACCTTTAGGACCAATAAATATCACAAGAATTTGTTTAGTAAAATCCCTACGTTGATACAACCATCCGTTTAGGAGGAGTTGTGATACCAATATCTCCAAGATGACCACTGTTATGGCCATTTTGGACATCAGATCCATACCATTTTTATTTAGAACCAGCTAGACATCATATGAAGTCATCTGCTAAAACATTATGTCATTACTATGTTACTACTCAGTAGCAGTAGCAACAATAAGACTTTCAAATGGCTACAGTCGCGGCCGTATTGGACTTACGACGTCTTCTTGTGAAAACCCCATGACAATAATGTTAGGATGATTTACCATAACAAGATGTTCAAGATGGCCACTATATCCGATAAAAGATCGGCAACAGTTTGGTTTAAGACCGACCTGACATCATTAAAAGTCTTCTGGTAAAAGACTTGTGACATTATTACAGTTTGTTTAGGAGAAGTAGCAATAACAAGAATTTAAGGATGGCCACTGCGTCTAGTCTGTCATTTAGGACCAACTAAACATTATAAAAAGTCTTAAAGGAAAACTCCCATGTTCGTATAAGTTCAGAAGGAGTAGCGACCAGTACAGCCAGAATTTAGCCAGTGCGCTCATAGAGGAAGGTTAGGTTTAACGCGTTTTCAACTGAACGAATCACGAAAAAATCTTAACTAGGAGTCATAGACCTCTACTAGCCGTAACAATGCACCTTATAACTTTACATGAAAACTTATCTAAGTAGACAGATCGATTGAGATGAGTCAACAGTGAAAGTGGAGATCTTGTGAGCTTTGTGCAGAAGAGAGCCCCTGTACTGCGACTGAAGGTACGTCCTCTGGCCCAATGTCCTGGGCTAGTCTACCAACTGGTTGCGAAGATTCTTGAGGCAACAGAGGTACTATCAAAATAGAGATCATGACTTTGTGCAGAACTTGCGGTATCATCCTGAATGGAGGGAAGGCGTAAGCGATTAGAAGATCATACTTAAGGATGAATGTATCCACTACCTTCGCCCTGCGATCTGTGATTGGAAAAGGGGCATATTGTGTTTTAGCCTTGTCGCAAATAAGTTCATCAATGGTCTCCGACACTGTCTAAACCCTTACTCAGCTACAGATCTATGAGGACTACATTGCCTTTCCTGATAGAATGTCTACCGAAATATTATTCCTCCCAGAAATATGACAGACTGTGAAGATAATATTTTCTGAGTTTGCCCAGCAAATGAGGTTCCAAATATCCATGCAAGGAAAAGGAGCATGTGTGCCTCAGTGTCGCCTCAAGTACGCTACCATCTATATGTTGTCGTCGGAGAAGTTCACGCAGCAACTCCTGAATTAGTTGAAGCACCCCTGCATGGCTAATAATATTACCTTCATTTCAAAATTGCTTATGTGTAGGGTAGATTCTTACCGGGACCTCGAATCCTGGAGAGTTTGCCCTTTGATCTCCAATGGAGCGCCCCACCATGAGTTTCGCGCTGAAGTGGAGTTCGGAGACGAGCATGGGGACTAATGTCAGAAAGCGGTCCTAATGTGCCTAAAAACTCGATTGGTTCTGAAATTCAGATCCTAGAGAATTTTGAGCTTATTCGAGATTCATGTGAGGTTTTCGGTTCCCCAAAAGGAAAATCTGAAGGGCTGGGCAAATGCAGTCTGAGACGTAAGTGCAGCCTTCCGAAGGTCCCCAGATGGGTTAGATATCGACGAGCCGTCAGAGAAGACTTAGTTCACATCGTCTCCAAAAGTACCAGGATTACATCTACTCTGTCCAGCATGGTACGGACAAAACAGTTCTTGGTGAGGAAATTTCTCCACGCATATACGAAATCCTCATTTTATACAAACATCGATTTCTCTCCGTTTGGGAAAAGTCTCGGCCGGGTCCCTATGGACCTATAGCTAGACAGACCTCCGAGGTTCTCAAAGAATCCTACGAGGTGACTACTCCCATTACTCTGGCAAAGACTCTTGGTGCATATGCAGGACGAACGGCAGAGCTCGAGGTTGGAAAACCTCCCGGTGCAGACAAACTAGACGTACTTCCTGTGAAGAGGAAAAGCTGGCATGAGACTGTACTCATTCTAGAGATCGATGGAGACAGAACAGTCGACAGGAATGATGGCTTTCTGTTTTTGTGGGTTTAACGCTATTATCAAGCACAGGAGCCTCTATACATGGCAGCATGTATATTTGGTGGAGGAAGAAACCGGGAAAACCACAGAAACACTCCCCGACCCACGAGAAGCAACTGGCAGGTTTTCTCATATGTATACCTTGACCGTGCCGAGATTTGATCCACGCGGATAGATGTGAGATGTGTCAGTGATCAGACCACTTCTCTGCCTGGATCTTCTGGTTTTTATGGCATTTCCGACTGAGGCTGTGATCGCCATCTTGAAGGTTTCTCATGAGAAAAAAACAACTTGTTTAAGGCAAAGATTTAAAAATCATAAAGCAATTTCCACCTTTTTTGGATACCAGAAAAATCCTTAGGTTGATAGCCGAAGATGTTTAATTTGACCACCTTACTTCTGTAGAAGAAAGTGCACTTCTTTCCTTAAGCACACCATATTTGATAGGTCGAAAACCATGGAGGTCCTTGTCAGAAGAGGATGTTCCAGGAACTGAAGCAAGAATCCACCGTTTTTGATAGAGAGGACCCTCCATCATCAGTTTTACTGCAACAGACCTCTAAATAGAATTGTTGGAAAAAAGATGCATGGGGGGAGAAAATTAATTTCTCCCTGTGCCCTTCTGGCGACTTTGTCTAGAAACCGACGGGCGAGTGGATGGAGGTGGGGGGGGGGATTGCTGCTGCTTGTTTCGACATGACAGTAGCGGATACGATTTACTGGTATTGTTAGTCCTTCAGGGCATGAGATGACACAATGGAAATGGGCCCTCAGAAACGGATCTCTCCCTTCAGAGGAGCTGTTCAAAAAGGTTCTTACTGTATAGGAATTTAGACGTCTCCAGAGTAATATCCATGTGGTGGTGGAGTAGCTCCACCGACGGTGCCATGGACAAGGATAAAGTGTCACTTAAGAAGGTGAGAAAAGATCGACATTCGAGGCTATGGTGACAAGTACCCTTATCTTATGTTCCAATGACTTCAGCGTCTTTACTGCTTCGGCGTAGACAGAGGAACCGACCACACCTTATACTAACAATACTAACAAGCATAATCTTGGCCCTTACTAAATCTTTGAGAAAGTTTCCTGACAGTAGTTGAATTGGTTGTCTCCGTTAATGAGAGAATGTTCTTGCACTCTGATCCTGAGTTCTTGGAAAACAAATCTAGCAGTGTAAGGCAGTTATACCCACGTCAAAAGACTATTTTTGTCTGATATCTGAGTCGATGGGCGGGAGGAGGTAGGGGACTTAAAGGGAGGAGGAAGTGCTGCTTTAAAATTGCGTACCTTAATGCTGTTTCTTTGCCACACAATCGTGCGTCCTAGCACTATAGCCTGTCTTTTCCTTTCAAGACAGCTATATGGCCTCTCTCCTTTTTAAAGAGAGAAAACTCTATGCTTAGGTTTTCCACCAGGAATCGGACCTTTTTGTCTTCTCACAAGACAAAATCGGACTAAGGAATCTTGTCTAAAGATGCTACCTATAAATTCAGATGATTCCCAAAGTGTACGCCTTCATTTTAACTGACCAATCGAAAGCAACTGTCCCTAAATTTTCCTCAAAATAATCATGTCTTTCATCAGATGTTTGACAGCCTAGGATATGGTGCAATCAGCTTTACTTTGAAGATCAATTATTTGACATACAGTCCTTTGCAAACCGATGCGGTCGGTGGTTTCAATGTACTGTCTGTCAATATACCGTTACGATGACTTGGTCAGTTCCAATGGTCCTTAAACGTAGGCTCTTTTATGTTTCACAGATGAAACAAGGGGAATATCAAAGTAACCTTTCTTAAAGACTTTTCTGGCTTCACTATGATAAATTTTTAATGTAAAATTTATTCAACCCAAAGTTTCAATAAGTTTTCAAATATCGACACAGTACATTTTGTTTACCTCAAAAATCTGTCCAAGTTTATTTCGATCTATTTCTAAGGTCACAGTCAAATTGATCAGCTATTAAAGTACTCTGGGTTTGTTTTGGATAGCTTTGTACAACATTGTCTGGGCCTCTTTTATGAGTCTGTATGGTGCATTCAAACGATACAGCGAATTGCCTTTTTCTGCTGTATCTCTGATCTTCCAATCTTTTGGCAGGATTACGTCATTGCTAGCGACATCAATTAACGCTTTCATAATACTTTGCAATCAATTCCCTGTCTGTCACTCAATATTTGCTACATTAAGCCACTCCTAGTATTTAATACAAACTATATTCAGCACCCCACTATGTTGTTCCCTTTTCACCAATATAAAATGAACAATATACAAATAGCACACTGTGGAAAAAATCAATACAAAGCAGAAACACTATAGAACATTTATTCATTCATTGCAGTAGGCTTAGCAGCGTGTATATGTTCATCGTTACTATAGATCTTTTGCCTCGCTCTATGCAGAGATTTTTCCCTCCACAATCGATACAGACTAGCACAGAAAATTATGGAAGTGCTGCTTGGCCTTATTAGATAACCTACAGTAACATGGGTCGCTTGGGGGGTAGCTTGTCACTGGGGTTGGATGCAAGGTCGGGTTTCTGGATAAACATAAAGTAGCGAATGGATCAAAACACCAACTTACGTAATTCTGTGACCTTTAATACTGGATCATAGAAATGTGTTATGTGAGATAACCGTAGGTCATGATACATTAATAATCACAGTTTCATCTCACTATCCTTGACAAATTTGAGACCTGGAGCCTTGACACAAACATAGATAATGTTGATCTGTCATCGAAACATTGATGAAAATACCAAGAAAAATAAATGATACATTCGAAAGTTATGAGTTAAACATAAGTATAATTAAATTACCTTTCCGACATTGAGTTAAATCCTAAATAAAACGTGCGTAACCTTCACTGTCGTTTGATCTTGCTGATAAAATTGTGCTATTGATACAGATGATAGTTAAAACTGAGCTATATTGACCTACGACCCGACACCTGGCGTTAAAGAGATAGTTCCGTGAAAGTGCCAAGTTACAAGTCATGATGTACTACTATACAAAGTTTTATGTCTATTTGTGCATTTAAATGTTTACAGCTTATAGTTCCAAAGAAATGCAGTAATGTTTACCTTTAACCTTCAAATGAGAACTATGAAAGTAGAAAGTTAACTCGTTTTCATACAACTGCTTCTGTCCAATTCACAGTTTGAAACAGCATACTTACTAAAAGTAATTGTAACCTTAATATGTGACCTTGACCTTTAAGAAAGAACAACACGCATTCTTGTTCTGATAAACATTTACAGATCACTATTCTGTTAATAGGCTAGTTTCAGTAAACATTCCAAGCAGAATAACATCGAAGGATACAAAATTACATAAGTATCAATACACACTCATTCCACATTTTCTTCAGGATATATGTGGGCAGTGTCACCATTATAGTTTTCACAAGAGATACGGGAAAATACCTAGAATTAGGTAAATGGCATGGCATATCACATCACCACTCTGCCAATCAATATGGGTAGTGGCATGGCCTGCTTCCCTGACAAATTTTTCAATACTGTAAATGTGTATTTCTGTTGTCATATATAGTCATAGCATACCAGTGTATAGTTATATGGAAGGAATTTTCACAGTGTCAGTGTTATGAGCCAAGGGCAAGTCAATACACCGGGGTTATGACCTAGGAAATGTGTTGGATGTACATGTGCATAAATTCCTTCGTGTCCATCAAGGGTATAATTCTAGGGTGGGAATCTTAACAGTTTCCAAGTTATGAAACATGAATAATTTACCATTACAGGGGCACAACCTAAGGTCTGTTCTGGATAAATGTCCTTGAGACCTATATCTGACTATTAGGAGGGGTCTAAACAGTTTCCAAGTTATGAAGCGAGGGAAGCTTACATACAGGGACCATGCCCGGGGCAAGACTAGAGAGTGTAACCCAAATGTCAGATGCATATGTTATAGCACTGGCTTTAAAGATGACACAAAACAACTTTCAGATCCGTACCTACAAGACTTCAAATCTTTAGATTTTGTTCTAAACAAGATAACTATGACCAGAATGGGTCCCATCCCATGATTCATAAATGTAATTCTAAAACCACTATGCGAATCTAAAAATTACCCCCAATCATATCCCAGAGTTTCAAGCCAGTGAACTAATGGTGTAATTTATCCATTGCATTACTAATGGAGGACAAACAAACAAACAGACAGGAAGGTACAATCCCCACCTTTTTAAATTGTGCATATGGATGAAGTTATGTTATTGTCTACTGATTTAAACATTTTGAATTTTAATTATAATTATCATAAAATTTCAAATATTATCAAGATTTAAATAAAACTCGTTGGTTGAAAGAGTACACCTGATATGAAATAGCTTTTCATGACTATAAAAACACAAAACAAATTTCCATATCTCTGAACTTAATGATATAATAAATAATTGCACTCATTAACAATACTGGAAAGAGATTTATTGTATTTTTCAATACTGATTATAATTTCATTACAACAATAATCAAAAGAATCTCCAGCTGAAACATTGTTAATATGATATTCCAATTGTCTTCCAATTTTTCATAGAATATAAATTTTCCCTTTAATTGTCATTACTGTAAAAGGAACGATGGTGGGGTACATACAGTGATGAGAAAAGGAAAACATGTAAATAGCAAATAGCATCATATTTACATTGCAGTCGAATATATTATTATTATTATTATTATTATTATTATTATTATTATTATCATTTAGAAGTTTCATAGTTAGAAAAATAGTGCTTTACAGTGTGTGCATTTTTGTGTGAAGCTGTCGGTAGGTGATCTTATTGTTTTACTGAGTATTAAAAACCTACTAAAGTTGGCAATAAGTAAGTCTGATTTCTTCTCTTCTAGTCATAATTTAAAATTATACTGATATTACTATCTGTATTATGATACTGGACAGCAACACTGTATTACATTGACAGAAACCATCATTTTCCTCTTTCCAATAACACAAATTTGAGTGTATTTTGTAAAACAGAAACTAAACGCACTCATCGGATGCACTGTAGATAAAGTATAGATCTGATCTATGTATAAATATACAAATAATTCTTCACCATAACAGTTAAACTAAGTTTCACGATGAGTCTAAATGGACAAAAGGGTTGCGGATTCTATATATAAGGGTCAGCTGCAGCAATGTTCCCTTGAATAGTTCTGTGAAACAGTGGTTTTAAATATCCTTTTTCTGATGTAATACATGGAAAATAATAAATAAGGAATATAATCTAAAACAAATTCATTAACTATGATGCCCTCCTCAAGGCATCTGTATTTTCCATAGGTTGGAAGTGTCTACATCCTTTGTATATGTTGTGCATTGTATTATTTCTTCTCTCCCCGTCACCTTGAGGAAACTAATCTCATCCGCAAAGGTGTTTTAAAGCAAAACTCCCTACACGTTTAGCCCACAAATCAGCCCCATACCTCTAAATATATTTAATTAGTGGCGGTTTAGAGACTGATATAGCCAATTCATTAAAACCTGCAAAATTCTGCAGACAATCTTGTCCGCAAACATCGGTGATTATTTTATATACTTACCGTATTTCTCGCGGCTGTTGAGCTACCGTCGGCTGAATGGTTCTTTTGGCGATATGTACATACTATTCCGGATCAAATCCTATGTTTGGTGACTTGCAAATCCACGTGGAATAGTACAAGTCTCTGTGATGTTACCATTCTGAATTTCTTGCTTGATATGCTTGAAACCAAATACCGAGGAGTGTCAAAACTCTCCGCAACTGTGTTCCTGAATGATTTGAATGCAGTACAATTGTACATTTTAATGAACAGGTGACGCCAGACTCATACATCAATCATCAGTATCAACACAGATTTTGGGGATTGATTTATCAGACTCCCTGCACGTGTACACCGAGACCAAAACAACACCCAGATGATGCTACAAAAGAAAATGAAATTTCATGATGTTTTATTAACAAAAATTTGTCTGTATCCTCTAAAACAAACAGTTTTATTTCAATACTGAGACTATTTATTATTATTATTATTATTATTATTATTATTATTATTATTTGACTATAACGACTTCCCCCTTTGGTACCCCGCAACATAGGTGTCTCGAATGAGATTTTAGCTATGTATATCACAGTTCAGATAAACAACACACGTCAGTCAGTCTTCAATTGTTCTGATAGACTCAAAACCTGTTTTAAGATGGCAAATACTGATCGTCTTTCAGTCTTTATTTCTGCAATGCTGGATTCCATGGCATTCAGTAGACACATTATAGATTTCAGAATAAACAATATAAGACACACGAACGTGATTGGCACATTGGAAAGCGATCTTAGAGGCGACATAATAATAGGAGGAACCGCTGACGGAACATCACTGCATGGAGCAGGTGATATCGATGTTATGCATGTCATCAAGCTTATAACAGTCAGCGGCCGAAATTCTGATCCAACCAGACCTCAACATACAGTGCTTTATACAGAGGACAGGGAAGTCCATCACGGTTACACGTGGTTACGAGTGGGCCATCAAGGTAATTTGGGTGGCAGTATCACGCAAGCCATGATTTTAACGGTAGGGCCATCTTCAAAACTTAACTTCTATTTGTCAAGTTCTGCATATCTTCAGTTACAACAACATATCATGATGCAGCTTTTTCCGTTATCTATGCAATTGCAGAACATATCAGGGCCATCACAGCCGTTTCTATCCACTGGTACACAGTATGATAGTGTAAGTGCATTTCCCCACCCAGATTGGCCCGTTCAAGCTTCCCAATGGACGGACAGATGTAAGAAAAACGGATGGCCGACACAAACCATCGTGACAGCCATAGTACAGTCAGGGTGTCATATCGTACCCAAGGGGTTCAAGGGAAGTCCCTCCTCTCACATGGAATGGTGTATTTCGTTCGCTGTACACGAAACGTCTATTTTACAGTTATTCAGCATGACACAAAAACACTTCTACATTCTACTTAAAATCATGGCAAAAGATCTGAAAGAATGTTTCCCCGATTTGCAAGATGTGTTAACGTCATACACAATGAAAACTGTAGCTCTGTGGCAGGTAGAACTTCATCACACCAGGAACTGGGACCGATCGCACGTGTTAGATCGGGTAATGGAAGCTCTCTACTTTCTGAAATCTTGTGTAGAGAGTCAGAATCTGCCTGCATACTTCATCCCGGAAAACAATCTGTTTGACGGAAAAATAAACTCTTGTACGGCAGCACTTTTATCCCGTCTCCTAAATAATTTTCTGTCGCAGGGAGGTGGGTGTGTTCTTACGTTTCCCTCCATACAGCAGCAACTTCATATTATGCAGATACCGGGCTTGAGACAGAACCTGGGTATATATTGGAGTGGTTTCGAGATGATTGAACTCATGTGCCAATTTTGTAGCAAGTATCTCAATTTGAAATTATTTATGAAACACATACTCCATATTCTATTGCTGATAAACTTACCTAATATGACAAGACACAGGTTATTAACAAAAGGTGTCTCAAAAATAATGAAAGCTACACTTGCATATGTCAACATAGCCAAGATCATGAATACAGGAATGTCAAATAGAAGGAAATATGAATTATGTCGGCCTTTGCTCCTCATTGCATCTAATAACAGTGGCACAGATAGGATGGCGGGAAAAGTTAAATTTGCAGGTGTGCTCCATGTACTTGGAAAAACAAATAAAGCCATTGAAACACTGTACTCTGTGAAACTACGGCCTCGGTTTGGTTTATGTAGGAAATGTCATCCTCGGAATATCATTTGTCAGAAGTACAGCATCACAAAAAAAGACTCGGATTATGCTGTTGCTGCTATTGCAAGACTTGGCGGGGACAATTATGTACAAAATTGTCTATCACTAGATGTGAGGTATACCAAGGAGGAGATGGGCATTGTTCCAGATGTTATCAAATATGAACTCTTCGACGTACCAGAATCTGACTTACCTCGTTTGGACGCCTTTGTTGACCCTGATATAGTGAGGTACTACCTGCTGTACAAATGTCACACAGAACTGGGCGATGAAGCAAATGCTCAACGTGCCTTCATTAACCTGATTAGGATTGCCACCCAGGCACGATGTGACCAATATATGGAATACCGCGAGGTGGCGCTAAATATACTGGGTCAGTGCTATCTGGAGAAAGAGGACTACCTCAGAAGCTACATCTGTTTCTGTCGAGCCATGAGTCTACGTCCTAGGCTGCTGGTAGAGAAATGGTCCACGTCTACACCTTGGCACTTAGCAGTACTAGCGTCCAAATTAATCAACAGGTGAATATTGTCAGAGGAAAAAAAACGTAGCTCCATATCTGTCTATTATTTGTGCATAGAATACAGTATGAGTAATTGCAACAAGCTGATTTTACTTCTGATGTCGTATGAATATACCCTGTCGCAATTTTTTAAATATAAGAATTAGAAAATATATTCACACGGGGATACAAACTTATATACACTGAAAAATTTAATCAAATTCCATTCACTCCACATTGTCCACAGTGTTTAATACCATTGGTAATGTCATCTTCCTTTCTTTAGCAAATATTTCCACTTACAGTCTGAAATGTCACTATTTTATTTTAATTCCTGAAGACGTTCATTTGAATTGATTCCACTTATAAAATATATTTTAAATGCGTTGATTCTACATCTAATCAACCTCAGATGAAACATTTAAGGTTACCTTTTTGTACTGAGCTCTGTTGCGCAATACATTTCACTATAATGTGAATCTTACAATTTGAGTTAATGAAAATTTGGATATTCTATAGAATTGATGCCAGCAAAAGGTAAAGCATATATAAAACATATACTTCATCTTTCGTCTGTAGCTTATCGGAATAAAGTGTTTTTGAAAAATGAGAGAGAGAGAGAGAGAGAGAGAGAGAGAGAGAGAGAGAGAGAGAGAGAGAGAGATGTGTGGG
>JAECUM010025322.1:0-54972 GCA_016617855.1 Megalonaias nervosa | reverse complement strand
AAAAAAAAAAAAAAAAAAAAAAAATAAAAACTACATACAATTTTAATATGTATTATCATTCCGTTGTTACGGGATAGCTTTAACATCTACAGCCGTTACAGAATTGACAGGCTTGATTGGTTTCGATAAAAATACACATTCAAGACCTAGTCTATAGAATTCTGCCATACAGGTAATGATCAAAAATGACCAGTCACTTAGCTTCTTCGGAAGTCGGCATGACATATAATATAATGTCTTCAAAACGCTATTTGACAAAAAAAAAAAAAAAAAAAAAAAAAAAAAAAAATGCATTCAGCCAAGCAAATTTGGGGGTGGATTTATCCTTTACAATGACATTGATGCTTTCTTCTTTACAACAGACGCACAGACTCTACAACGACAGTAGAAACTGCGCTGACCACTTTTACTTTATTCAGTGTTCACTTCTTCCAAAGTGTTCTGTGGTCGCTTATTGGTAAACCGGTAAATGGCTCGGAGACGAGTGCCATTAAAAACCACAGACTGGTCATAGAGGCAGGATTTATCGCATCATTATTAGATTTTATGCCACTGTTTCTTCACCGGTTTCATGTCGCCATTCACCGATTAAATTTATTAGCAACCAAGACATGATTGTCAGATTTGGAGTTGATGAAATTAGCAATTGTACATGATTCCATAGGAATAATCTCAGCGGTGCGATTTATAAAACATATACATTTATATAATCTATACATGTATATTTATATTGTAATAAACTTGGAGTATGTGCATTTGGTTATCGCTCTCCGTTTTAAGGAATTCTTAGATTTTTGTGATTACTTGTTTGATTATGGGAACTCGGCCCTGTGGAAATATTCCTCAGCCCAAAATAACTAGCCAATTACTAGGAGCAAACGTCACGGAGTGAAGTGTTAGTGAGTTTCCATGATGCCATGGTTTACTTTTGGTGAATTCAGGTCAAAGCCGCATGAGTGTCCCTGTAGTTTCATAGTCCCCATCAAAATCTTGTTGTGTACATTGATCGTGTGACTCCAGGTGCAGTATTTAAGATTAGAGATTGGTATATTACACAACGGAATAAACGAGAAGGGACTGTTCCGTTGTCGGCAGGCGCCGGTTATGGTTGCCATGGTGGTAAATCTGACGCAATTTTACAGGCGAAACGTGGCTTAGAACCATTATTTGACTGGCCTAAACAGGCGTAGTAAACATAGTTCCCTTTATCAGGGGAGTTGTATAGTTTTACGGCATGAAATGTTGACGGTACGTTACGGAAAGTTAATGAAGAGAAACCATGCAGATGTGCGGTTGATAGTCAATTGGGAAGTTATGAGGTCTGTGGCCTTGTATTTATTAGAGTAAAATTATTATAGAATGGACACGTTGGACTTTCTAGTTTACAACAGTAGTTGTATGGAAGTCTTTGGAATTAGGGGAAACTTATGAGTTCTTGCTGAATTCGCGCCAGGGTTTGACACCGCTCTGTCAAGTAAAACCCCTGGATTGTTACAATATAACCTATACATGCACATTTATATAAATCTATTTCTCTCTGTGAAGATTTTCAAATTCATAACATCCTTCATTGCCACAACATTCAAAACCATGTACAAAATGTCCTCCTTCATAGAAATAACATCCCATTCCCGAGAAGACCTGTACAACGCAGGTGTGTTTGCAAGTTGCCAAAATAACTTATCCATAATCTTTTTCTGAATGGAAAATTCAACGGGTATTTAGCACTTTATTAAGTTCTTAAATAGCACGAGACGGGCATTTAAGAGGCATTTTTTTATATTCATGTGATTACCCCTAACCATAGTAACTGACCCGTTCCGGGGAGATGTATTATACCGATAAACCTAGGTCATATTGCCCTGGTTTTTCCAATTACTGTCACTGTAAGAAGAAAGACACTTAATATAGATAAATACCACCACATTTCAACATGTTAACTTATTCTATTCGTGAGCCACGAGGCGCGTCTCAGTATTGTCTATTTTATCTCTACTCTTGTGTGTAGTTTGCAAATATTAATTGGTTCCATGCCAATATTTTTGTTTAAATATGCACGTTGGCAGCTATTGTGAAAAGTTCTGTCTAAAGCCAAATCAATATGGGTTAATAACTCGTGTATCGTTTGCAGTTAACGTCTTATAACACCGGTTTTATTACACCTATGTTGCACCTTTAAAGTATGAAAAAACAACAGAACTTTTTGAAGCCAATCCAGTGCCTGGCGTGTGATACTTTATTTTGGCATTTAAGATGTTTGGATAAATAAATACATACATGTAAAGTATGCCAACAGTAATTTTTATTTTGAACATATCAACACAATTAGAATTTGACTAATAATATAACAAATAATAATAATAATAATAATAATAATAATAATAATAATAATAATAATAATTATTATTATTATTATTATTATTATTATTGACGGTAGTTTCATTTGAATATATATGCATCAAGTCTAAATTGATGCCCAGGTACTTTCTAAGAATCTACATGAATGTATATATTAGGACAGAATTTTTGAGCAAAAGTAATAACATTGAAATTTCTCTAAATTGTATTAAAACTAATTTTTCATTGGATTAATTTTTCATTGGATTATATTGGAAGTAATTTCCACTAAAATATATTGAGATTAACTTTATTTATTTTCCTATTACAGCTATATACTATTTTAATAAAGATTGCGCCCTTACAAACAAGTGCAAATCTCCCCTCCCGTATTATACATTTTGTTTCTGTATGCCAAGTCAGCAAAACTAGTATTCCTAAATTGTGTCAGTACTTCGTGGCCAGATTCTTAACATTTTTTTTCTGACTGAGCAAACTGTACGATTCAGCTGTTTCTCTGAAATGAATAAATGCTGATGAGGCAAATTTTGACGTAAGCAAACACTCGCTTCCATTAGAATAGGCAGGAGCCTCCTTCTGATTCGAGACGGACGCACACAGGCCCAAAAACTTTACCAAATTTGGCCAGGAGCATGTTCAAATCAGTATAAATAAAGAAGCGCAGCCTGTGTAGATCAGTCCGCTCTGTCAAGAATCAGAAGGTTTCGTTCGTCTTTCTTACAGGTAAGAATCGTTTGTGTTCGTAAAATTCTTTAAAGAATAAGTACTTTTAATGTTAGAGATTTCTACGGTAAACTTCATAGTTTTGCAACATTCTTGTGAGTTCTTTGTTATTTTATATTATAATGTAATGGAATGTTTAATTGTTTTAAAGAATTTATATTCATTTGTATTTGTGGTAATTATTATTGGAAAAGACGAATTCGCTACCAACTTCATGTTTAGATTTAATTTGGAAATACAATATTCTTTAAGTAATAAAGAATAATATTTAGTAATCTATTTCAAATTAGTATTCTATTTTAAATTTAGTAAAATACATTTCTTCAAAATGATTGTTGCTTTAATCGTAACTATTGAATTTTATACTCTTTGGCTATCATGAATTCAATCGATATTTAATTATCTGTATTATATTCGAAAACAAAGAAATTACACAAATGAATGAAGTTGGTAAGTTCGAAAGAAAGTATAATTTTGAATGTATTTCATGAATTTTAAATATAAATGCTTTATAAAGTGTATCCCTAGAATGTAGTATTATATATCAATTATTTAAATAAAGTCCGCTCTGTCAAAGAATCAAAAGGTTTCGTTCGTCTTTCTTACATTCGATTCCGTCGTACCTCCGCATTGCCAAGTTCCACAAAAGAATGTAGCTGTATCTACACCATTATGAGTGACACCTTCATCCTTAAGAGAGCCCGAACTTTCTCTCTCTCTCTCTCTCTCTCTCTCTCTCTCTCTCTCTCTCTCTCTCTCTCTCTCTCTCTCTCTCTCATCATGGGCAAAGACATCTCTTAAAGTTACTAGTATTTCCTTCTCATAGCAGGGAATGAGAAGAAGGTTATGATATGATAACAACAAATATTTCATAACATATATTACAACGAAATATGTGTAAGAAACAATTAGGTAATGTAAATTTACATTACTTTAAACATACCGATTAAAATTTAAAAAAAAAAAAAAAAATTAACATGCACAAAGACATAACAGGTGGAAAAGAACAAGAATTTTACAACAACACAAAAAAACCCAACTTAATACTGACATGAAGAAGTAAGTCAAAATCAAGCTTTGAGATATTTTTCTTTAATACTTTCAACAGAAGTGGCCGAGGTGGGCAAAGAATACTAACTTTTAAATTATTTACTTTAAAACATTGGGAAATTTGAAGTTGTCATATGAGGTTGACCGCAAAGCATAGGGAGCCGGATTTTAATACGATAGTTTTCTCATGTCACAATTTACACATTCGTAGGCAAGTACTGCCTTTTGAATGTTTATTCTGTCATTTATTTCAAGCTATTTCAATGCTTGGAAAAGAATTCTATATATTGTGAGAAAAAGAGCACACAGAATTAGGCTAGCTATTTTATTTTGTATATTTTTTATTATTCTAAATTACCCTTGGGGCAATTTCTCCATACTGTAAAAAAAAAATACTCAATGATTGGCAAAGTGTATTGTAGTGCAATGTTATGGGGAGGTTTTTCTTAATTTAACAAAGCAATATCATTTTACAAAGCAATGTCAGTTTACAACGCAATGTCATTTTACAAAGTGTTATATATCTACAGACATAGTCAATAGTCCCGTTTTAAATCACTTTTATATATCTCTCCAGCAAGTTATCTGCCTTAACTTTTTCCAGAAGTTAACCATTTGTTGCCAAATTTACAAGTTTCTCACAATCAAACATTTTGTTTTGTTTCATATTATATCCTTTTATTTAGTTCTGGCACTATTCTAAACTTCCGAATCCTAGTGAATAAAGCCTTCATTAATTGAAAATATTGTTGTGGATAATAGTGGATTCCTTATTCACCCTACGACTATTCCAATGATATTTTCAAATATGTTCGTGTTTAAGGACATCATATGTGTTTATGAGAGAGAGAGAGAGAGAGAGAGAGAGAGAGAGAGAGAGAGAGAGAGAGAGCAAGTAAACAGAACTGAAAGTGCTGTCCCTGGATTCTGCAAGAGATTGCGTGGTAATATTAACAGAACTGTAGACATACGAATACATAACATTACACCCTTTGGAGAATTAATTCGTATTCTACCGCGGGTAAAGGGCACTAATTGTCTTACCTGTCTTACCTGTCCTATACCATCTCGACCATGCACACGTCACCAAAAATTGATGGGACAAAGTTGGTGGTATAGGCATTCGTGTATTACACACACACCCACATTTCGACCCAGTAATTAATTATCGTCTAAGTACGCAGTCATTCCTGATTCCTAACACAGAAATCAAGGTATATAGAATTATAGAGAATTTCAAATATGTACCAAAAAGAACGGATAGTGCTATCCCTGCTACAAGAGAATGCTTGATAATATTAACAGAATTTTATAAATAGGACTAAATAACATTATCATACAGGATATGAATCATGAATGACTGTATATATAAAATGGCAAAAAGTGGTAGTGGTGCAAGATTTGTAGCCTAGCTTTTCGAGCGATGGAAGTTTTCGTAAAGAGGACAAACATACACTTACGAAAACACACTTAACAAAAAAGGGGTGGGACATTTACACTATGATACAAAGGAAACTGCACTACGGAATGAAAGACAAAGGAAGAATAAAAAAATCTTCGAGGAAAGGCAACGACATCTCTCTGTGATAATGGTTAGCAAAGAGCAAAAGGTTCTTGCCTGAAATCTGTGATAATGGTTAGCAAAGAGCAAAAGGTTCATGCATGATATGAAGAAGGTCAAAAGTAAACACAGATTTAAGTGTGGACGATAAAAAGGGGGAAACAAAACCTGACAGATCGGTTCACTCTGGGAAACGAATGATTGAAGCGATGGATAAATGGCAGCTTCCCAATGATTTAGTTATTCAATCATGGGTTTTGTGTATTACCTAGTCAAAGTATGACCGGGGAGAGAAATAATAATAATAATAGTAATAATAATAATAATAATAATAATAATAGTGATCAACACGACAATTAAAACACGACAATGATTCTAAGGGAGAAAAAAAAAGAGATTTGGATTTAATTTTTTTTTATTTTTCTTGAATTATAGCTATAGCGTTGTGTGGGGTAGGTGGGGTAAATATATTCAGTATTCATAAAGTGTCCCATGTCTTTATCGTTTGTAGTTCATGCAATCTAATATGTGCATTCACATTTATCACGTATGTTAATTACATCAGGCGGAAGTAGCTGATTTCACCAGATTCTACCCTGCAGTAAATAAGATTTAGGGTCTAATACTCGTACCTATCACGGAGCAGACTCTGTGTTATCTTTTAATACTACCGGGTCCAGCATCCCTCTTGGCTTCAATATTTGAAGTGTGACGACGTCATCAACCGTCATTTCTACTATCCTAACTTTAACTAGATATTTCTATTCAGAAAATTTATATGAAATTATCATATAATACAATCTGAAATAAAAGGAAAGTTAAACATTTTATTTTGTGAAATTACTTTCAAAGTGTTATTTATCCCGTGGCAAAATCGGCTACTTCCGCCTGATGGAGTCCTGTAGAAAGCTTTGTGACCATAATGGTGAAAATAAAGGTTAACTCGCCGGAATAGATTCGTGCGATGGTCGTCCGAGAGTTATGCGTTGGTACGTTACTGTCTTTTGAATGGATATGTGTAGCTTTGTCAGTCTTCTTGCTATTCTGAAGCGATGAAAGACGCGTGACAAAAGTCGAATCGAGCGGATGGTTGGGGTTTCGCTTGCACTCCTTGTGTTAATTTATAGTACCGATAAGGTGATTTCGTGTTGTCAGAGATTTCCCCCAATCCGTCTACGCTCGCCACAGTACATGCTCAGGAAACATAGCGGTATGTCCTGGTCCTGTATATTTTATTTTTATTTATTTGTTTACTTGTTTGTTTTTTATTTTTGTTTTATTGGGGGGGGGGAGTTACCGAATGAAAACTGGTTACACCATTCTCTGTTATAACATAATTTTGTCTCGTATCAAGGCGCCCGGTATTGTGGAGTACAACATACTTCGTACGTGCCGT
Source organism: Megalonaias nervosa (assembly GCA_016617855.1). NCBI lineage: Eukaryota > Metazoa > Mollusca > Bivalvia > Unionida > Unionidae > Megalonaias > Megalonaias nervosa. The sequence continues at coordinate 47,884 of JAECUM010025322.1, read as the reverse complement.
GTACACCATTCTGTTATTATCTTAAATCTTTTTTATAGTTGAGAGAGACAGTCCAATAAGGATGTACTCTTTTACCTAAAGAAAAGAAAACAGCCTCAAAATACCCGTTTGTAGAAAATAAGTCTTACAAGGTTCCCTGTTTATTTGTCCTGATAGAATACATATAGAAATCGAAATTATTTTTAATGGGTATCTCGAACAATATTTGTTGTTCTTTTTAGATCTACTGGGCATGAACCAGAAGAGCTTATGTGATGGCACGTTGGCTTTCGGCCGTCGTTCCTAGCACAAATTTATTATTGCTACTGCTCCTAAATTACATGCAGAATTACATTGAAACTTCGCACACGCACATTGGGTCTAGTACGTCCTAAATAGTGCTGCTCAGATATCCATTATGGCGGCCGCAACAGACATCTTGAAAATCATTTTATCCTTCCTCCTTCTGATGGGGTAGTCATTTCAACATGGGGTTTCCACTACAATGCTTCTAATGATGCCATGTTGTTACAAAACGAAAATCTGACGTCCAGTGTGGCTGTCGTGGCAGCCATCTTGAAAATATTTTTTTATGGCTTTTCCTCTTAATCAGAAAGTCATATTGACATGTTTTTTCGTTTTTTTTTCCACTGGATTTATTCTTCAGATATCCTAAATAAAAATGTGTTTGCTCAAACAATCAATATGGCTGCTACAGCGGTCATCTTGAAAATCTTGTTTTTATGCCTGAATGGATGGTTATATCAGCATGGCGTTTTCATCGAAGACTTCTTATGGGATATAGTTGGTCTTTAAAAGGTTGTGCCGACTTAAAGTCTTAACGCTACTTCTCCTAAACGGAAAGTCATAGCCACATTGAGTTTTCACCAGAAGACTTCTTATATGGCTGCCACAGTAGCTAATTTTAAAATCATATCACACAAGAACATCGGAGATGGTTTCAACACCCAGCAATTAAAAAGAAGCGGTCTTATATAGAATTCCTGGAAGGTATTTGTGGATAGCAGAGCGTCAGTCCTTTCGTTGGACTCTTATTTGATGTTTATTATTTACGTTGCACAATTATTATCGCAAATTCCAGGGATTATATTTGTTGATATCGGGTTACTCCTTCTCTTTAAAACTAATGTTGATGATTACAAAGGTATGCGCTTAAGATAAAAGACACTGCCACAACTTTTGTTTACGCTGTAACAAAATGATTAATGAGCAGAGTGCAGCACATTCAGTGTGCGTTCACATTAGAGAAGATAACAAATGGATTATTTATTTACCACATCTCGGGTACCATGTAGGTAGAAAAGCGTCTTATATGCTTTGAATTGCAGAAAACTCAAATGATCTGAAAAGTGTTCAAGACATTTATTGTTTACTTTTTTATCTATTGCTGTACTGCGTATGAATAACTCGGTCATTCTTTTTGAATGCAAAAACTACGAAGCTTGCACAAAAACCGGTGATTTTTAAATGTTAAAGATATTTTAACTTGAATATCGTCTCTTTTCAACTCTTTTAAATGGATACCACTTAAAAAATTATATCCGTGTTAGAACACTCATATAAGTAGATCTCCCACTGGTTAATTTATTTCGGTTGATATGGGCAGGATTTATTTATCCGCAAGAGGACAATTTAAAAAAAAAAAAAAAAACAAAAACGTTATAGCTAGGTAAATATGCCAAAGGCTGTTGTGGAACGAAGCGTATCGACGACCCTTGGCTTGCGAAGATGTTGAAAGGAATGCAAGTCTCCATTTGTGCCATATTAGTTCCAACTGCGATATCGTTTGCAATGTAACATCCAAACTGTCAGGGAATAATACCGCTTTATACTTTTTTTTTATCCAGGTTTTAAAATATGATCTTTGCCCTGGTGAAATAAAGGGAGAAAGTGATACTGTAAGCTGAAAAGAATATATGCAAGAAAAAATAATAACTGTGAGATAGATATGCACTTGTAAAAGCAGTATTATGATACAGAAAAAATCTTGACAATGCCCAACTCTCTTACAACAACGAAATCGTTCAGCTCAAAATAATTTCACCTTCTGGATGACGAAACACAATAATATATCTAAACCTAAAAAATCAGTCAAAACACACCAACAGAACATGTTTTCTAAAATAATCTCTTATTTCTCTGTAACGTGAGACGTCTTGATCAGTATCATGTCTTATTTCTCTGTAACGTAAAGCGTCTTGATCAGTATCATGTCTTATTTCTCTGTAACGTAAAGCGTTTTGATCAGAGTGTTATGCCTTATTTCTCTGTAACGTAAAGCGTCTTGATCAGTATCGTGTCTTATTTCTCTGTAATGTAAAGCGTCTTGATCAGTATCGTGTCTTATTTCTCTGTAATGTAAAGCGTCTTGATCAGTATCGTGTCTTATTTCTCTGTAACGTAAAGCGTCTTGATCAGTATCGTGTCTTATTTCTCTGTAACGTAAAGCGTCTTGATCAGTATCGTGTCTTATTTCTCAGTAACGTAAAGCGTCTTGATCAGTATCGTGTCTTATTTCTCTGTAACGTAAAGCGTCTTGATCAGTATCGTGTCTTATTTCTCTGTAACGTAAAGCGTCTTGATCAGTATCATGTCTTATTTTTCTGTAACGTAAAGCGTCTTGATCAGTATCATGTCTTATTTCTCTGTAACGTAAAGCGTCTTGATCAGTAGAATATTACTCTTCATATGTGTTTGTTGATAGTATGCTGTGACTTTTTCAAGTTCTGTTGGCAGGCAAACATATTTCAATATCACTACAGGTTGTTGATACGATAGCGAAGACAAAAGTAAAGGATCATCTCCTAAATATGTACAGTTATTTTGAATTTCCAATCTGATTAAAATCGAGGTCTACTTATAAAACATTCCTGTGACCTTTGGAATTCTGTGTCAACTTATTTTTAGTATCCTATCAGATAAAGCGTTACAGTTCTTGTTCGGGAGAGTTATCGTTACAGACGTTATGTTCTGGACGATGTTTTTCACTTTCATAGACGTGGTGGAAGTTGTAATTTGATTCGTGGATCGTAAACCTCAGCAGAGCATAACCTCGTATCGGTGTTCGTCAGATCTCCGTTTTGCAATAGATATCGAGTTTAATAAGATTCTTTGTATTTGTGTTTTGTTCTTTTTTTTTTGTTTCTTTGTTTGTTTTAAAGGTCCCGTATATTAAATATTTAAGTCAGAGAAGCTGGAGAGTGAGTTGTGACTCTTTAGGAGACGGCTGGTGAGATATGAAGGTTAGAGTACCAGTCTCTGAGACGGTGCATGTATGAAGAAATTAGTGTCTATGGGTTGGATGGGTGAGATGGGGGTGGGGCGCAAGAAGACCTGTTTGGGCACATACTAGGAAATGGCTTTTAAAATATCGTGATAAGTAATTATGTCTACTTGTTTTAAAGGAAGAATCAGGCTCACAGTCAAAAGATAAACACGAAATATGGATGACACCTCGCAGTTAATAGTCATATTAGTCAGACAAAGTATATCAAAGACCTATAATGGTTATGAAAAAGTACAACAACAACATCAACAACAAAGTTAGACTTATAGAAGTGTTTTACTTAATTTGAAGTTGTCTATGTTCAACATCGAGTGCTGGGTTTATGATTTATACATAGCTAAACGATTGATAGCTTATTGCGCCTCAGTATCTTTGTATTTGATATCACGTTTAAAAGACTTTTGACAAATTTCCATGTTATCATGCTGATTTCAAAGACGAATCAATTAGATTTAACGAATGGTTTATATGTCAAATGTAAACAGGGAGACTGGTTAAGGTCAAGCAATCACAGCAGGAAAGTAACATACATTGTACTTATATCCTTCTTTTAAAACCCCAGCAAATGCAATATAAATAACATTAAATTCAAAAATAATGATTGATATGTGATAGATGAATTAAACAATTACACGGCAAATGATCGTGTCATTCTTCTTCAAATTTATCCATGAAAGTGAACGAATTGTATATTGTGATAACTTTTAAGTATTTTGATATCTAAGACAAAATATATCTCAGAACAATTTATAATGACATTTATATTCTGGATTTTCAGGTTCCTTTTTACGGATGAGGTGCCGAACGTCCAAGGACAACAGCACCCATAAGGTGATTGCGACGTTACCCCAAACAAACGTCAAGGCCTTCCTGAACCTTGCTCGTTTGATGGCTTTTTGCGTCACTGAAGGCAAGAGCGGAAGCGAGTACTCCCAAGTGGATTATGCGCCAGGCAATGTTTTCTTAGTTGAATCCGTTTACACGGGGACCGCCAGGGTAAAAACTGATTCAAAATACTTAAATCGTAAGAAGAGTTTCATACAAGACCAGGAGTACCTCAAATGCCGCGACGAGAAGAATAAAGAAATCATCATTCCCATGAGTCATCAGGGAGAGTTCATCGAAGTCATGCCCAGTATGAGCGGGAACGGTCGACTGTCGGTTAAAAGTGAGAATCTGATTGATGCAAAGCAGTTCCCAACCGTGGTGAGATATGTATACGGCAAACGTCGTCCACGGATCAAGCCTTTTTCAGGTATGTTCACGTTACTGGACTCTTTCGAAGAGTCAACTATCGTGGGATGCGTTCTGGATCCGAAAGGACACGCCTTGTTTGAAATTCCGCTTGGGTCACCGTTAACATTCCATCTGGCTCTAAACTTAAACGAACTATCTCCACACCCTATTATAAAGAAGACCATGCGAACGTGCGAGGGTTTGGCGCAGCCATTCGCTAGAGACTTGAAATACAAATTCAAATTTGCTCAACGTTTCTTACATGCCAGCGGCAACTCTCATGGCCCCGAGGACCCTGATGAAATTGGGGATCCACCCAGTGCACGAAATACCGCGGAATTCGGCGTGACAACGACATACATCTACGTGTAGGAAAGTCTTGCAAAATATTTTATAAATGTCACGTGCTCAGATTTGGTCCAGCAGTGAGATAATGCAATCTGCTTATGACATATCACACAATATATATTCGCATACGCTCGTATATAGTGTCGACTGTTTACCAAACTTTCAAGACCGGTACATGGTGAAGCTTGTGGAAGAGAGGAAGAGTCAGTGTAATTTGTTCAAAAACAGCGTTTGATTTGGAGCTTTTTTACACTTGTTCTCTATATAATACATGTCTTAAATGATGACGTAATCTGATTTAGTTTCACTGGATAAAACAACGCGTTTCTGGTAGAAAAGTAGACTCCATGAAAAGTTGTACACCGTGAGATTTTTTTAAAATTTATTTTTATAAATGATTTACACGTGTAGTAATATATAGGATCGTGCCTCCTGTAAAGAGTTTTGACAGAGATCATTCCAAAATGTGATCGGATGGATAAGTTTCGACAGAGATCATTCCAAAATCAGATCGGATGGATGAGTTTAATGTATTGCATCTCGTTGGTCGAAACGTGTGACAGCTGTGGTGACTTGAATGCACCGATGAATATGCCATCATTTTTTTGTTTAGATACATTTATAAATGAATGAAGATCAGATGGAAAGATCTACTGGTTGTTTCGTAACAGCAATATGGAAAAGATGAAAGGAAAACATACAAACACAAAAATGGACGGTGCAGGAAAGGAATGAAGATGCCTCTCAAGGATTTTGTTTTAATTGTGTGAACAATTACATACATGTGGATCTCTGAACTCTCGAAGAAATGTGTGTGTGTGTGTGTGTGTGTGTGTGTGTGGCTATTATAAAAGGAGACTCTAGAGGATGTTTTCAAATGCAAATGATTCTCTGATTGATAACTGAAAAATCTTCCCTGCAGTTATTATTCATAGTACCTGGCAAAGTCCGTCTCAGTAGGGCTAAGTAGTCCCTTGCAAAGTCCGTCTCAGTAGGGCTAAGTAGACCCTTACAAAGTCCGTCTCAGTAGGGCTAAGTAGTCCCTTGCAAAGTCCATCTCAGTAGGGCTAAGTAGTCCCTTGCAAAGTCCATCTCAGTAGGGCTAAGTAGTCCCTTGCAAAGTCCGTCTCAGTAGGGCTATGTAGTCATTTACTTTAGTTTTGCTGAGAAAATACATACCCAGTTTAAAATATTAACTACAAGCATTGACAACACAATATCTCAATTATTTTGAGAAAGTAAATGAATATTATTTGAAAAATGGTTCATTGATATAAATTGTGAGATAGTCACATAAAACGTGGTCACACTGTAGAACATTATCCACAATCACTTGCAGCAACGATCTATTTGTACAGAAATTTTTCCGCTCACCATCATCTGCTACAAATCGTACTTCTAACCGAAACTGAATTTCCTTTACTTGCTTAAAATAATTGCAATATCATGTTGAGAAGGCTTCTAGTTTTTATTTTTAAATGTGATGAAACTATTTTTCTTGAATTGGATGGACGTGCCCATACTCGATCCTTTCGAGACGAACATTGTGTGCCTTGTTAGATTCTGGGCCCAAGACACATCTTTGATAGAATCTGACCTTGAATATATGTCCTCATCATCTGACCTTGAACATATGCCCTCATCATCTGACCTTGAATATATATCCTCATCATCTGACCTTGAATATATATCCTCATCATCTGACCTTGAATATATATCCTCATCATCTGACATTGAATATATGCCCTCATCATCTGACCCTGAATATGTGCCCTCTTCTTCTGACCTTGAATATATATCCTCATCATCTGACCTTGAATATATATCCTCATCATCTGACCTTGAATATATATCCTCATCATCTGACATTGAATATATGCCCTCATCGTCTGACCCTGAATATGTGTCCTCTTCTTCTGACCTTGAATATATATCCTCTTCTTCTGACCCTGAATATGTGTCCTCTTCTTCTGACCCTGAATATATGCCCTCATCATCTGACATTGAATATATGCCCTCATCATCTGACATTGAATATATGCCCTCATCATTTGACCCTGAATATGTCTTGATCATCTGACCTTTAATAAATGTCATCATCTGACACTGAATATATGCCCTCTTCTTCTGACCCTGAATATGTGTCCTCTTCTTCTGACCCTGAATATATGCCCTCATCCTATTGGTGTAAACTCTCTTGAACTATGAATGCAACGTTAGTAATGGAATATTGTAAGGTATGTTATATGTCATTCATCGAAAGAATGTATCCAGCTCGGTTCTTGAATACAAATGAACTCAAGATTACAAGTAGTTTTTTTTATAAAATGATATAGAAGTTTAAGATTATATGTCATTTTTTCCATTGACATATAAAATATCTGAAATGGAAACCATGTTTTCTTTTCTCAAAGAAGACAAACATAAGGGCTATTGGTACTGCACAGTTCATAACAGGTGGGTGGAGGTTGGAACTCTGATTCTGAAGACATGGCTAAGCATTATGGTAATAGCGATGTCCCATTTCTTTCAGTAAAGTATCATGCACCATTTAGCTGTGAATGTGCGAAAGAATAACTTATAATAAAAAAAATTCCATACCATGTTGTCCACAGACTTTGATGCATTGTACATCAATATGGAGTCTGTATGTAGTAAAAATGAAATACCACCGACACGTATCAATAGTCCATTTAGTGGGAAGGAGAAGTGTTTTTTGTATAAAACATTCAGAAATTGAATAGAAATTGTTTCTCTGCACGTACTGGACGTATACACGTCATATTCAACGTTACTAAGCATTTGCGCTATACGTAGTTTAACTTCACGATTAGTGACAATCGTTGCATCCAATAGGACGAATCACAATACAGCATTTCAATACCATCTTAATCCCATGATCTACTGATGGTAAAATGCAATATAAAATTTCCTGTTTTAGCTAAATTAGTGTTATGTACATTTAATTTGCATTGTTTGTTAGTATTTTTTATAATTAATTATTTGCTATGGGTTATGCAAAATTGTATTTTGTACCTGAACTTAAAGTTCATGTTATTCTTGACCAGTGACAATGTGTAAACAAGTTTGTTTATTTTAAAATTTCTGAGTGAAGGACAAATATTAGATTACCTTAATTTGAGACAAGAACATTTTAATTTCTTTACATAGCTAGTTCTTGTGTACGTGATGTTTGTCACATGTTTTATTGAAACAGACCGTCTAATTGTTCTAGAACAATGAAATTTTTACCCTTATATGGGTTTCCTTTTTATGACTTAGGTTTTTTTTATATATAAATCTCGTTATGGGGAAAATGAGTCATTCGTGCGTTAATATATAAGCAGAATCGTTTGTGCAGCAGAGTTGACGTGGGTGAAAATTATTTAATTTAAAGTATTTTTCTCTGGAAATACAAAGTGCTCAAAAATAATATTCTAGGGAAATAAATTATTTGCTCAATATTACAAAGCTTGTTGCTTCAAACTCTTTTCTATTACTTATTTTAGGACCATATAATCGTAATAATAGGTTTTTAAATTAGTAATTTATAACTTTTCACTTACTACGTACTGTATGTGATCTTGTCTATAGCACAACCACCCACTCTGACAAGATAATCGCATGACCAATAACCCTTAAGCATAGCTCCCAAAATTAATATACAGTTGCTTAAGCCGTAAATAAATCAGTTCTTTAGAGTTTGAGTTTAGATTATAGTTGGAAACTTTTAACATTAATGCAGGGATAATTCTCCATTGTCATAGACGATACAGTAAAACTTTTATCTTTAAAATTTATCCTGAAATTTAGTAAGCAATTACTCGCCATGGGTTTGCTAGAATTGGCGGTATTGTGTTTTTGGTCATTGGTATTCATCCGTCTTCTAAATGCCATTCTTAAAACTTCGTGAACGCCTGATCCCAAAATCCACATCACATATGAGGAAAAGAGGATATGGTTTCCATATTGACATTGTAATATAAAAACAAAGAAACAAAAACTGATTTTTTATATGATACTGCTTAAATTGAATTGTATCACTGTCATTGTATTTGAGGTTCAAAATATTCTGTATATCGCAGTAAAAAGGTCACTTTCAATTATTGTATTGGAAAACCAAAAGAAGAAGAAAATCCCCGTAAAAGACAAATCACTTTCTGTTATTGTATTAGGCATATCCCTGTAAAAGACAAACCAATATCACGAATGTGTAAACTCCCCGAGTGATTAGGTGATACATATGAAGCAAAATGAAAAGAGTAGATTCGTTTTGAAAATGCGAATTTATGTTTGATTAGGGGGTAATGTGAATTTATGTTTGATTAGTGGGTAATGCAAATTTATGTTTGATTAGGGGGTAATGTGAATTTATGTTTGATTAGTGGGTAATGCAAATTTATGTTTGATTAGGGGGCAATGTGAATTTATGTTTGTTTAGGAGATATATATAAAGCAAAAGAACCATGGTAGATTCAATTCATTTTGAAACTCCTCATTATTGCTATGACCTCATGACCTCGTGGGCGTCATCTACTTTACCCATGCAAATGGCCGTACTTTCTATTCTTCGTCCTTTTCGTTAACGTTGCACGCGATAAAATTGACTATATTTGCAATGATAATCATCAGCCTGACAATTACTAATGTCCGCTTTTCAGATATAATCGCTGTCACCTCTGGAATGTGTTGTATGCGAAACGTTGTCCTACGCATTGTACGATGTATACAATTATATGCAGTTTTATAGAGATGGGCAGTCTACAGAGGCAATCGGATTACGGAGGGGCGAGTTTAGGACATACATATATACATACATACATACATACATACATACATACATACATACATACATACATATTAAATGTCCTTCAGTCTGAGCCTGTAATTTATTTTAGATGGAGAGGAAAAGCATACAGATTCTATCTACATTAATATACGTCCTTTCATATTTTTACGTTTGAATTGCTTTCAGTTTATCTGATTTGTTAGTAATAATATAGTGGTTACGGAAGACTGATTGGTAGGATATAGTCCCCGCTGATTTGGAGGTTGCCTAGGCATAACGTTATTTTCACAAACAACGACAACCCATAATCGATACTGCAACAAGTTACATTAAATAATGAAAATATTTCCCAGGAAAATCACTAATTGTCATCGATACGCTTTATTGCGAGTAGATACTTCTCAGAGTTTGAAAACAGTTTTAGCTTCTTTGCTAATTAATCTAACATACGATTTAAAATTCAACAATTAGGAGGAGTAATTTGCTCAACAGTGTGGAGCAATTTCGACATTATTGAAATGTGTAGGCATTTCCTCCCAATGAAAACCTTTGGCATAAATCTTGATTAACATAAAACACCAATATATATATATATATATATATATATATATATATATATATATATATATATATATATATATATATATATATATATATATATAGAAGAAGAGAGAGAGAGAGAGAGAGATGATTAAAGATCATACATTTCATTAATGAGTGTTTCTCCAGTTCCAAATATCTTGCGCAATAGAACCAAATATGACGTGAAAATCATAAATACCGATACATTTCAAGTTGTACTATTTGACCATTGGCATATATTGCACGTGGGCACTTTTAGGTCAGGCAAAAGGACACGACTCCCAATTACGGCATCTTAAGCGAAAACGTATTGAAGCTGAAATTAATCATTCACTATTATGTAGGTACTTTCCCTGTGCTGATGTCGCGGCCATCCGACTCTTAAGTGTAATTATAGATGTAAATATAAGCACATTCGTCACTCATAAAGATATTTTGTCATAGACGTGTTTTATTTTCCATTATCCACTTCTAGATGGCATCAATTCATAGTGTAGCTATTATACTGAGTTAGAGTATATACATTAGTACACCATTATGTTTTGGAGGATTTGAACACAAAAGGTCATCGTCTCACAGGGTAACTTACAGTATAAGTGTGAATGTACCGGTATGGCTTTAAAAGTGTCATCGTCTCACAGTATGATTTATAGTTTCAGCGTGCATGTACCGATATATGGCTTAGGAATATCATCGTAACAGTTATCTGTGAGTTACTGGTTGACCCAAATATATTCGCACAAGTGTACCCAGTGCGAAAAGGCAAGTAGAATGTTGGTAATGATGATAGACTGTCTTACTGTGTTTAATTGAAAGCCACCCTAACTTTGGTTTTGTTTTGTTGGTTTTTACGGCAATTTTAATACAGTATTGTAATGATATGGGTGCCCGCACATAGGGGGAAAGAGGTAAGGGGCACTTGCCGCACCCCATTTCACCTCTTAAACTGTTTTGGCCTTCATTCGTACAACTTACCGGTAATAGCTGACCCCTAAATGTTTGACCCTTCTCCATCCGATAATTCTGCGGAAGCCCCTTTGTATAGATGATGCTGAAAAACTGGCCGCTCAGTGCCTTTCCTCAAGATACCTTTTAGGCAGCCATGGGTGTGTATCGAACACTCAACCCTTAGGTGGATTACTAAATGAGCTCTACCAAATAAGCTAACGCAGAATTGGCGTTCAGTCTGGGCAGATAGTTTTGCACCCGAATCAAGTAATAATAATACTGAGTTTGATACTCATAGCATCTGGTGCACACTGAATGCTTAAAAAAAAAAAAAACTGAATCACGTCAACATAAGCATTCTCAGATTCATCCTTAGTTAACATATAACTCATTAGAAGATATCTTTTTCCTTTCTTTTTAGACATTTAATCTGTTCAAAATACGAAACTGCTTCCTTAGGTGGACAGGTTCGTAAAATGGCCCCTGACAAATTTCTTAACTTAAGGCTGTGGTGTGGCTGTTTGAGCTATTGTTTTGTAATAATTAAAGATAAGGATATATTTGTGAATTTGGTCTGTCTGGCTTGTGTTGTTCTTGACATCGTTGAGAGGCATGCACATCTGACATAGTCACTGCAAATTATGTAGCAATGAAATACCAATAGTCGGCTAGGAAGCAGAGCTAGCCACTTATAGCAAGTAGACGCTTTGGTTCAAGACAACTATAATATCTCAAAAACTGACTGGATGACAACTATTTTGGATTGCATCAAGCTATTAAGTACACAGTGTTTTTCAAAATTATAACCCAGAGAAATGGCCTGTGTTTGCACTGTGAGCATCACGTGTTCTCAAAAATGGCTTTTGGACAAGAAAAATGCATGTATAAATTTGGGTGTGGAGTGCATTGAACTTTTTATTCTATCAATTTCCACTGACTTTTCAAGTCAAGTGAATGATATTCTTATGTTTTGCTTTATTATACCTATCCCAAAATATGGACCTTTTTGACCTTACTCGTGTATTTTTTTTTTTTTTTATTTTTTTTTTATTTTTTTTTTACGAATTTTTATATTAGTCAGGTGTATGCAACATTAAATTTGTGCATAAAAACTACCCGTTACACCCTTAATGACCCAGTGCAACCAAGTGCTCCCTAGACTGTGTCATAAACAACGCATTAACCCACTGAGTCACTGGTAACTAATGATATCTATGACAGCCCGTTTTTGATGTAGTGAGGGCTTTATACAAGAAAAGTGAGGAAGCCATCATTTTGTACCCATAATTTCATCTTACTGGTCCAATGCCTGTGTCCGGGTTTTGAACCAAATTTGAGCTAATAACTTACCGCACAGTATTTTATTATAATTCGAGGAGTGATACAGCTTTGCTAACCAAGGTTCCGATGTGTTAACCTTATCTAAACCTTGCCGGATCGAACAGATATTTCGATGCTTGTCTTAGCGACATCTAGTGGAGTTCATGAATTGTCTCCCTTTGTATGTAATACCAGCTAACCAATAGTGGGTTACAGCGGTGTATTGTACATCGGCGGAAAATGGTGCAGGCAACTGAATTCAAAAGAATATTTTGTAAGTTTAGCATCAAAATTGTGACAAGAGAGAAGCTTTACAGGTGTATTTGAAAGGATGTATTTGTACAAATACGGACCGTCAGTGGAAAATTCCTTATTTATGAGTCGATTCCAGGTGTGTGCTTGCTTTTGTTCAAATTTGAACAACTTGATTTTGATTTGATGCGGTGGCTTGCCGCCTCATCCAATGAAATTCACAGGCCCGACGCACTGAAATATCTGTTCGATCCGCCAGCGTGTAGATAGGGTTAACATTTCGGAACCTTGGCTACGGAAAATGGGAGTGATAGAGATAAATTACAAGTAAATCGCCTCTGCAAATGAGATAATACCGCCTGCTGATTGGTTATAAGTTGGGTCTAACTGCAATCAAAAGAGATGTATTTCAGGGTATATGATTGTTCTACTGATAAATCCTTGCAAACTGCATAGACCCAGATCTGTCCCCCTTTATGCAACGGCGTAGTAAATATATGCTCATGATATGCTGACTTGATTTGGTCTGGTGTTTATCGGCACACCAACACATTAAGTCGTACCGAAGTAATTGGCATAAAGTTCATTGGCCAAGGACATACTACGGTAGCCAGCCTAGACTGATCCGATGGCAGGATTTGAACCCGCACCCTTCTGGTGGGGAGTCGGGTAAGCTAACCACTTTGCTATCGCGACTCCACATGACAATAGAGAACTGGGTGGAATTATTGAATTTAGAAATCTGCTTTTTGTCCTTTTGTGTTGAAAGCAGATCAAGTGGTAAAACATTTTTTTCAAGACTGGTATAGGAATAAATCTTTCACTAATGCCGAATATTGCCATGAAATCCTTGATTTCTGTCTATAGTATGTATCCATATAACAACTAAAGTAACCGTACTTATTTTGGCAGCAGTCTTTCTTTCATTGTGCTTTTCGGGCTGAGCTGTTGTGCTCGATCTGTTACCCATTTGGAGAATTAACATAAGTACAGGTATCCAGGCAATAAGCGTAGCGAAACGGTTTCGAAATCAGGATTGCTCGAAAAAAATACATTATTTTTGTTTTGTTTTCGTTTCGTTTTGCCTGTACGTTTGACGTTGCATAGTTGCCAATTCTTCGGATTTGCCATTTAGTTTTCTCATACTATGAGTCAATATTAAAATACTTTTTATGATGGGTTTCTTCTGATTTCCTCGTTGATAAATATACTTACAATTATGTAATGTTTTTCCTTTGTTACAGTAATCTATTTCCTCAGTGTGATATTATTTCTATATTTCCTTATCTCATGCTACCGTAAATTTCAATATATTTTTCTGAAAGTGAGCTGAATGTTTTTGATAATTATCTGAAATGTACACCTTTTTTATAATCGACATGTTACATGTTTGCATGTAAATGGATTCATCCTTTGTGTTTCAGTGTTGCATTTTTACGTCCCTTGGCAATTGTCCGCCGCCTTACGCACTGAGCATATGACAACGATCAAGCTAAGGGAGATAACTTTTCATTATTGATTACTGTTACAAATTGGCGTCTTGTACCTCTGATTCATACAGTAAAGTTTCTATAGTGGAAATGCACTGCATATGCGATTGTAATCATGGATTATTTGTACCAATAAACATGTAATTCACCATGTTTTAATCTTTTTGTTTTTTGTTTGTTTTGCTTCGATGCTATAAACATATGCATTTTTTTTGCGAGAAACGCCTTCGTTAACCTTCATGGTTTACAGCATATTACAATTACATCCCTGCAAATTCGTTGACATATTTTTGTTCTTGAATTTTTGTATTACAATTACAAGGACAAAGTATTATAAAACCAGTAATCTTTCTCATCATTTGCACAGAATCACAAAATTATATGCATTTGACGCAATGGTGCATTAATGTGTCTTTGATTGCGATATATCAAGTTCCACTAGAAAGGGGCAGAGGAAGCTCAAAGACCGATGTTCGACTCCATATATTATGTAGAGGTTGGTCGTTTTTATTCGTCTATATATTAATCTATCACACATATAGGCCTACATAACATTGTGTTACCTTTCAATAAATTCTAAAATTTCCTTTATTTTCAATCTTCTATTTATCTCTAATCTAGAACTTCATTTGAGAACAAGAGATAAAAGGCGAAGAATATTTGCATTTTTTTAATACACGTTTGGTGCACGTGGATTTCAAACATAATGGAAGAAATTGGTGTTCAGTAGTGATATCTATATTATGACCACTCAGATTTTAATTAAAAACGTCTGTTCTTTTCTCTGCAATTGAGAAAGAAAATTTGCATTTTGAATGAATCGTCAAAGAACTAGAAAAGAATAGCATAAGAAGGAAACGGGGACCGATCTTCTTCCCCAGCAGTTTGCATCATTGTCAAATACCAGCGACATTAGGAAAAGAAATAAGTACTAAGTGAAGGAATTGGAAAGAAATGGTTAGTTACATAATGTTTATTTCTTGTATGGTAAATACAGGTAGATAATGGAGTTAAATCGTGACAAAATGGAGAGAGCTAGCACACTTCCTACTTTCGCACTATCACACTCTTAGAAGGATACAGGAACATTAAAAATCAAAATGAAAAATCACTGACACAGTTATCGAACTATTGAATGACTCGAATATATTATTTAGCAAAATTGTACGAATGACTAACTTCACAAATTGAATCGAGCGTATTTTTTTAATGCTAGCACATTTATGGAACGAGGGTATTATTTCTCAAAAAGATTTTAAAAAATGAGCTACAACACTTGTAATTTTAAATAGTATGATATTTAATCGCACAATAAATGTCACCGGCCATACTCCGACATTTTTCTTTTTACATCAGATTTGCATTACATGATTAAAAGTAGTTATACTCGCACAAAAGAACATAAAAATTATCAAGTGTAAAGAAGAAATAATAATTTAAGTACTCGAAATAGAAGTATACAACGCTGTTACATCCCCTTAGCTACGATTTTCCACCTACAGAGGGCGCCAAACAGAAATGATGTACATTTATCCCCACAAGACGAAGTACATGCTTCTTGTTGTCGAAAAATAAAACGCTATAAACTATGGATAGGGAACATTTAGATAAAACTACTGAAAACTAATTTACTGTTCAGCCTTATATCGATATGCGCGCACGAAGTACTAGATTGTGTCGCTTTCAAAACTATTCCATTGTTTCAATTTATTTTGAAAATTCCCCTTAATACAGATAAAAAGGAATCGATGCTTGCTTCTCTATGTCGGCCGACTTTATAAAAAAAATTCGCACACTTAAAAGAATCCAAGGAACCAAACTTGGCTTCCTTATGTCGGCCGACTTCATAAGAAAAAATCGGCACATAATTGATGTTTACAGAGCAAATAGTATACACAACAATAACTTGCTTTAATAATACTTTTGTAACCCATGCTAGCGAAAAGATTATTATTTGCACTCACAATGAATGTATTTTAAAATAATGATTTTTATTTGCGAGATACCGTCCTATAGTTAACCTGGATACAATGCAATTTTGGTCAGTTTGCACCTTGTAACTTATCATGCGTGAATGGCAGGTGCCTTCAAGCAATCGGGTGATATTTTCGTCATCTTTTGCGATTTTGTTATTTGACATGAGCGATAAACACTACAGTAAGGATGTATACTTAAGCCGGCATCCGCTACGTAGTTCCTGGATATATTTTTTCCTTTAATAAATTTCGCATGATGAAAAAAGAAGGAATAGATGATAACAATGGAAGGTTAGTTTCTTTCATTTTATTTTCAAATAAGTGTATGTTTATCAATTTTTTTGTACCGTGCAGGGGAGGGGGGCACAAATTCAACACAAAATTATTACCCTTCTTATTTGAATGGCATAATGGAGCAAATATGATTGACGATATTGACTAGTTATGACAAGCTTTTAATTTATGCGCGTTTCACTAAGACAACTTGAAAAATAAAAACAAACAATAAAATTAACTGGTAAGAGCTTCATATTGCAGCAACAAAACACTGACAAAATGCTCAACATTATTCTCTCTCTCTCTCTCTCTCTCTCTCTCTCTCTCTCTCTCTCTCTCATGTGTATTCGAGTGTGTATTATATGCAGCAGTGTTACAACCTGAAGCCTAAAATTAAATATATTTGTTATAATATCTCATGTACACTACCCTTAGAAAAATGTATACGTATTCTGTAGAATATCATCTGTTAAGAATTATTATTTTATAAATCAGTATTGATAATTTGACCAGAAGACTCAAATTGAGAATGTCGTTGTGCGATGCATATATTTTTTAGCATTAAAAAATGTATATAAATATTTTCATTAGAATGAGCAAGATACGTCAGTTTGTGTTTTCTCTCATATATATGTACGTTACGAAGTATGATTAATTTCTTTGAAAGAATATCAAGATAGTTTGTTTAAATTTTAGTTTTTTTCCTAAAACCACTATTCTTACAACCTATCTTACATAGTATCTACTTGTTGTTTGAAGAAAAAGAACTTGTTCAAACTATCGTTAAGTTGGGCCGAATTGTCTTTCGGGTTGGGCCGAATTGTCTTGGGTCGAATTGTCTTGGGCCGAATTGGGCCGAATTGTCTTTGGGCCAAATTGACTATAATCCAGTATAAATGATACAACTTTCCCATCCCCCACCCTATTCGATCCTACAGCTTGAATCCACTTTTTTTTTCTTCTGGTAAACAGGGTCTTTCGGAAAAAGAAAGAACCCATTTTCCCCATCATCACTCTTTGGATACGTCCATATGCAACACAGTGCACCATATTTGCTGTACAAAATCACAATCGTAAGATGTATCACATAGACATTTACGTGGGGAAATTAAACACCTGAATGGCTAGGTTGAATAGACGGGATAAATGTACGTCATATCCGTTTTTGGCACGCGGAAACTACCGATTGTTTACGGAGATTGCTGAATAATATTTTCATTTTTAAAAGCGGATTTTTACGTCAAAGTAAACATTTTTATGGTGGGCATACATAACAAATGCGTTTTGTTTATGACTATAATAATATCACACGTTTGTACAAGATAGGTGGCCATTGACCTTTAAATGAAAACTGATCACACTTATCAATTCTAGGCTGTGTATACATATTAAGGTAAACGGCGCAAGAGAAATAAAATATCATGATAAATGGATGTGTCACACAGACCGCAACAGAAAATCAACAAATGACACATTACACGCGTACACCGTTGCAGTATTATCAATTGCGTGATCCACTTGTACCATGTGCATTGATGAATCTTTTATTAAGCCAAGATAAATAGTAATTTTTATTAAGAGGTGTAAAATAATTTCCCCCCAAGCTTTACACTATAAATGAAAAACAAACTAGTACACACTAATAAATTCTAAATTTCACGACGGCCACATACACGGCCTATCATACATAACCAAACTACCGTTCTATAACAATCAGTGGAACTTTAAAAATTGCAAAGATACAACGAGAGAGAGAGAGAGAGAGAGAGAGAGAGAGAGAGAGAGAGAGAGAGAGAAAGCGTCGCTAACGAAAGCTCACTGCAGAGAAGACAAAATATCATCTCGTATTTCTGACCCAGACATTTATGGATACAATTTTGGTCGTAAGAATATTTTCCATGTAAAATGAGAGTTGTCTGAGTGTTTAAAAGAAGTACACCACTAAAAATGATCAAAACACAAAGGTCCGGCGATTTTAAAAAAGTTTAAAATTTTGGCAAAACATGCAAAGTAAGAAGTTGCTATGGGAACCCTTGAAACAACATAGAAAGTCAGAAAGACTCCAGGAAGAGGCTGGACTTGTGTAGGGTTCATACATTAGTAGTAATATGTCACTTGGGCGACGGGGTCGGAGGGCTGCCCATGTTAAACAGGTATAAAGATTATAGCAACTAACGGGAATTTAATATGGGAAAATTTAGGTTGAAAGTTTATAACATTACGCTGAAAGTAGACATTGGTGCTGCTATATATTAAACTGTATCGTCTCGGACGAATATGTTAATATTAAGGTTTGTAGATACTACCCAATACACACGGTTTGATTGTTATCCATCCCACCACTTTTTAATAACTATCGAATACACACTGTTTGATTACTATCCAACACATACGTTTGATTACCATGATTGATATCCATCACACTACTTTTATTTGATTATCAACTGAACTCTGTGTCCTACTGGTGTTCTCAACGGACTAAATCGTGCCAGTTCTTGTTTGGACAAATCCAATAAACTTTGTAATATTCCTGTGCTGTCTTGTACGTATTTTTGTCGTAGCAGATTTCACCGCTTCGGCAGCAGCAGCAACAGCAACTGTCGCAATCGAAGAATACGTCATAGCCCGATATGTAGAAGTTCCTTTAGAAATGGGTTTCCATTGTTTCATCAATTAGGCAACACTGGTCTTAAATCAGGTTTGTCAGACATTATCATGAACAAAGACGAAAAGTAGGTGGCAGGAGAAACCATCACCGAGTGCGGTTTTCTTGAATAGATGCGGGTTCCAGCGGCAGTACCTATCTTTCTTGCAGATGATTTTTTTTCTTGGCCCTTTCTTTCATTTTCAAGAGTATGAACTTACTGTACCACCTCCCTTATGTTTGGTCTGCTATTTTTAGGCGATTTAGCTTTTTATCTTCGGCATTTAAATGCCATTTAAAAAGTGAGCAATTATGACACCTCCTAAAGATCCATGTCCACCTAGTTTAAAACGATCGGTTGTTTGGCTTGAGTAAAGATTCTTGGATCAGTTGGTTGTGAGAAAGCTACTTTATGTTTTTGAAAACAGAGTTTTGTTTGATATGATACGTGAATGACGCCTTGTGCTGTCAAATTAAACCATCTTAACATCTGCACGAGACAGGTTTCTAACAACTGTGAACGCACTTGTGCATGTTTGTTGATACTGATGGCATACAGTACACGAATCAATATGGCAGGAGATGAGATTGAAAGGAAATCATGTTGAATACTGTTAGAAAGAAAATAAGTGAATGGTGTTTCAGTTTATTCTTTTACAGACAGACGCGAGTGGTGACATGTAAATGACAAGACCTCCTTCTTGATACCAAATGTTACAGATATTGGTACGAAATCTCATATAATCGGGAATGCTAGGATTTAAATCGACGAGTAAATACGCAAGTGGTATTTGAATGGCATCGTCATTCGCATCATTCAGCAATGGTGTCTCTAACTGTTTGGCTACCATTATCCTTTGAACATTTGAACAATACCAGACAATGGGCACTGAGACTAGGGGGTGCCATGTCCTTTAATTTGTTGACATAAATTTTGAGTAACGTTAATAATACCAGCATTACGATGTTGTCCTTTTTGTGCAAACCAAAGTTTAATTTTTTCTTCCTCTTCTTCTAACATGTCATAGAAAATTACAAGATGCCTTTGACTAAAGGTAGACACAATATCATCGTCTTCACGACTAATGCTCTTCCACGAACGGAATGGATTCTTCTGAACTTTCTTGTAGTAATGTGTGTACAAGCTGGTTGCCATTCTTTGTAACACCAAGCAATACATTATAGAGGATGATCGTACAATTACGATTTATGTTCGATCAGTCGTTTGAGAAATTCAGTTTTGCCTGAACCACATGGTCCAGCAATCAAGGTGTTAAAGGTATGACAAAGATACAATACCTTCAAAGACATTTTGCAACTTTTATCCACGTTGAATTCTTCCTTATTATGATATTGTAATACAACAAAAACATGCGTACATTTTAAAAAAAACCCACACAAAGTTAATTTTTCCCTTTCTTTTCTCTTCTTTTTTGGGGATCAGTGCCACATAAACATGTTAACACAGAAGGTACAAATCACTACGTACACAAAACAATACAAATCAAAGTCACGTAAGTTTGATATAAATCTGACCTAATTTCTCCGTGAATTTAATTTGCTTATTCTTTTCTATCTGTTCAATACTACTACTCTAGTAGAATTTGTTTCCTGTTTCTGGTTCTTCTACCACAGTTTTTAAGCCAAGTTTCTTTATAGACTTGAACGAAGACTATGTATGGTCCTCCACTTTCACTTCTGGTTTTTCTACTACTGAATCTAAGTTAAATTCCTGTCTTTGATCAGTCATACACAATGCCTTTGGCATAATCAGTCATATGCAGTGTCTCTGGCATAATCAGTCACATACAATGTCTCTGGCATAATCAGTCATACACAATGTCTCTGGCATAATCAGTCATACACAATGTCTTTGGCATCATCAGTCACACACAGTGTCTCTGGCGTAATCAGTCACATACAATGTCTCTGGCATAACCAGTCATACACAATGTCTTTGGTATAATTAGTCACCTCTTGTATTCAAACATCGTAGCCATGATATGTCCAGTCACGTACGTCATTCCACTCGTAAATCTACCGGTGTAACCAACTGACTATGCACACTGCTTGGTAAGTATGAAAAGTTGGTTCACCATTCGCAATACTTTTAACACAATGAGTTTTTATACGCGCAGATACAATTTTGATGATAATGTATTTGCTGCATGTAGTGTTCATAAACTGTCCACCACAAGTCTGCTGCTCAATGCAATCCAAGAAAAGTACTCACTAACACATACCAAACTTCGTCCACAATTACATGGAATCCTGTCGCCTTGTGGAATCAGTTCTTTTAACAGTATTTGGTAATCCATGAAATCTAGAACACTGTTACTGGCTTCCTTCCATGGGAATTTGGAGTAACGCTGATGACAGAAGTCATGGCATCCGAAACTGTATATCCGTCTAGAGTTTTGCGTCTGCCATGGTCTTTACCGTGAATCAGTTTTCTTACACTGTGGAAATAGCGGTAGTGAAACAAGGGGGAAATGATTCTGAGCCTGCGTTTCCCCTGAATTTTGCTAAACTCTGCAAATGCGTTCTCGATGTTCCAGTGATAGATTTTGAATGTGCTCTTATAAATTAGTCATCCACAGGAATGTCTTTCTTTTGGAGGAAATAGTCATACATTTTGAAACGGAACCCGAAGGGGTAAATCATTTCGTAGGGATTCAGCAATCAATAACTCATCACACATACACGCTGTGAAGAAGTTTCGTCTTGAGTTGATACTTCTTTTAACATATTTATGTAATCCTGTAAGACTTTGTCCTCTGGAATCCCATGTAGTATTCCAACCTTGTCGGTAGAAGTCGTGGCATGAAACCCTTTGTAGTTGTAAGTAGTTAATGTCGGACCATTTGAATACTTATAAAGTAATCAACTCTTTACCAATGATTTAAATGTATATGTTGTATAGGATTCAGTTGTTCGATTCCGTTTGCTTGAATCTTGACAAACTCTCTCTAAATGCATTCTTGCAGCTCAGGCGGTAAGATACAAATCCTATCATCTTCTAAAGCATCTGACACGAGGATCATGTTTTGGACCTATCAAAGGAAGGTAGCGACAGCACAGGGGCCATCTGGAATGACTCACGTAAGCTGTGTCATTTTAATTCCATTCATAAAGTTTCATACTACGGCTGAAACACTGTACTTCTACGAGGCGCCATAGCGGACAAAAGCTGGTCCAATCAGAACGCTGCCGTTGAAATTTTAATGTCATATGTCCAGAATTCCAATTTCACGTGTTGTATCAAAAATGCTTGTTCTTAAAGTTCCATTTTCTAGGTCGAGATTTTAGATTGTATCTGTTGAATTAAACAATAGTGATTGAAAGTTATATTTTCTATGTCGAGGTTTTAGATTGTGTCGTTTGAATTACACGGCGGTGGTAGAAATTTCAATGTCATCCGTCTAGAATTCTTAATTTACGTATTGGTTCGAGGAGTTTATGTTGAAAGTTCCTTTCATATGTTGAGTATCTAGATTTCATCTGTTGAATTACGCAGCGCTGGTTGAAAATTCTATATCCAATGTCGAATTCTTAGATTGTATCTTCTGAATTACACAGTGGTTGTTGAAATTTTAATGTCATATGTTGAGAGTTTCAATTTAACATGTGGAATAACATTGATTGTGCTGAAAGTTCTATTTTGTATGTTGAGTTTTTAGATTGTATCTGTTGAATTACACAACGGTGGTTGGACATTTTATTGTGCTTGTCAGAATTGCTATTTTTATTTGGTGAAATTATGTGTTGCTGTTAAAAATAACATTACACAATGTCCACTTTAACAATTCAAAATAATATCGAGTATTAAGATACATCATTCGTGTATTCAATTATGAGGCGCCATTACATTTCATGCATTTACAGTTTGAAAGTTATCTGTCTGATTGTTGAATATCTGTCTGATTGTGAAATATCTGTGTCTGATTGTTGAATATCTGTCTGATTGTGAAAAATATCTGTCTGATTGTTGAATATCTGATTGTGAAAAATATCTGTGTCTGATTGTGAAATACATGTGTCTGATTGTGGAATATCTGTCGGGTTATTGAATCTGTGTCTGACTTTTGACTATCTGTGTCTGACTTTTGACTATCTGTGTCTGATTGTGAATTATCTTCTTCTGATTGTTGACTATCTGTCTGTTGAATATCTGTGTCTGATTTTTGAATATAAGTTTCTGATTGCTTCATCTTTTGCCTAATCTGAATTGGCTGTGGCAGAGATTAGAGGGCAAAGCACGCCAACCGGGTTCTGATGGACTTCAACAAAAGATGCTTAGATTTGGGATAATAGATTATGTTTTGCTGAGAAAATTGAGTCTTGATCCTCTAGTAATTTACTGAAATTTTAAGTGTTGGTAGTCTGGTGTTTTCCTTAAGTGTTGGTAGTCTGGTGTTTTCCTTAAGTGTTGGTAGAGTCTAGTTTTTTTTTTCTTTCTGTAAATCTCGAGAGCTGGATGCCGAATGTTTTTGTACAAACATTTGATGGATAGGAGGGGAGGGATGGTGACTTAAAACTTTGTGAAGAAATAAATCGTTTTATCCTGTGGTGGGTAGAATATTAGTGTTTGAAAAAAAAAAAGAGAATAGGCGGGTGGCATATGTATTTTCACAAAACAGTTTGGGGGATAAGAGGGTGGGTTGCCGAGAGTTTGAAAAACAATTTCAAACATGATAGAAGGGTGGGTGGCCAATTATTTATTTCGACTACTCGAATAGTCATTGAATAGTTCTATAACTCTGCAAGCAAATTTTGTTTTATTTGTGAAATATTAACCTAGAATCATTCGGTAGTTCTATAACTGCCAGCAATGTTTAATTTCTAATGCAAATGTTGTCGTATCCCCCCCCCCCATTAGCAAACTCTCTCTCTCTCTCTCTCTCTCTCTCTCTCTCTCTCTCTCTCTCTCTCTGCTAATGAAGAATGGGTGAAATCCAATTAGCACACTTGAGTGGTAGGCGTGCCGAACTCGCCATCTATTCGGATCCATCAGATCAGCCCTGTGTTGCCTACTTGGGCAAGACACTTTTGCCCTCGCTGTGCTAATTCATCTCCCATCATAAACCCATGGAATCACCGTGCTATTAAAATTTCAATAACTTTAAATTTCTGAACGTTCATGATCAAACCTATTTTTCTCCGTATAGACCCATCCTTGATGTAAGCTCCTTTGTGCAAAAACCTATTTGTCCGGCGGAGGCTTCTTGTGTATTTACACGTGTTTGAAACACGTGTTTTCAATTTCGCAAATAAAGAATCAGGTGTTAAATTCACTAATTAAGTCAAGTCTGTAAAGGAAGTGAAATTCCATCAATGAAACATTGTCTTTTTTTTTCCAGCTACAAACATGAATAAGCTCTCTAAAGATTCTTTTCACTACAATTTTAATTCTCATTATCAACTCTATTTTGTCTTCATCCATTTATATGCTGGTTTCCGTTCTTCCATATAATTATAATTAACCTCTTAAAGACCAAAGGGATTTAATGATGTAAACAATAATTTCAACTCAGTCTGATGAAGCAATATTTGAGTGAAACAGTTCACAGATTTTACCTGTTGGTGATGCCTATTTTTTAAAAAGATAATTATACAAATAGTGCAGCGAGTCCTTTACTCCAATTACCTGCTTGTGTGTGTAGTGCCATAGTAACCCAAACCGTTAGCTGCTACTCATTATTGTCATGTATTACTATATTTTTGTAACTCCTGGTACATAATTTTATCTAATTTTGTTAAATTTTAATTGTGGCTGTAAAGTGTAGTGATTATCTTTAGTTAGAGTTGCCTATGTGAGTAGGGTCTGTTTTAGGAATAATAAGAGCGTAAAATTACATAGGTTCTACAAATAGATGCTAATGTGTGTTCACAATTACTAATAACAATCTTAATAATAAGACTTGTTAACGACTTTAGGTTAATTTCTTATTGGCTGGTGGGGTTAAGAGGGTTCTTTAAGAATTAAGTAATTTCCCATTGGATGGGCTAGGTCACATGAATAGGCATTTCGAAATATTTATTGAATAGTATGATCTGTCACGTGGATGCATGTTGTGAAATGTAGTCGTAATAGCAGGTGTATATTAGGAGAGAACCGAAGAATCACATTTTATTTCCATTTTGAAGTTATTCTTTTTTTTTGTGTTCCCGTTGTAACATGAAGTCTGCAGACGTGTTTTATGTTGTACTTAGATATTATCTGAGAAAAAAAACAAAAACAAAACAACAACACTTGTTTGGACCGTTCAGTGGAAATAATTGATATACATAACAATACTGTTCTTTGGTTTTTATGTCATTGATACCAGTTATCATAGCTTTATTATTTCTCATTCTTATCAGAAATTCAGAAAATTTGTTTTTGACAACTGGTCTGCATTTGAATAACAGCACTGAAAAAGAACTCAGTGAATTCGTTATTTACATTATTTGTACAGTATACTACACTATACTGTACAGTTTACATTATTTGTACAGTATACTACACTTGTCTATATTACTCTTAGCTCTTCTCCATTTTATGTTAACTGTCTATTCTTTTACTATAATATTATACTGGAACTATTGTGAATTATTCAAAGGAATTCTGGACAACGCCATTTTCACACCGTCACGATTCCTGGCGGTCCAGTACATTTCGACTTCTGAAGTTTATACGAAACTTTTCATTCTTTTGGACTTTAATATAACTCTTTCAGGGCTATTTTGGATTCACTTCATAATACTGCAAGTTCCTCTCACATCTTCATTGATAATTCTGGTAATTAAATTATTTCTTAAGTTGTACCAAACTGTTGGTTTTGCTTCTTTCTGTTACTTAGTTTATGACCATAGAGTCGTAACATTAGTTCAGTACGGTAACAGGAGATCTTGGCTCATAACGGAGTCGGTCCATAACAGAGTCGGCCCATTACAGATTCGACCCAAACAAATTTAATTAAGAAATTTCCTCATAACATACTCGGCCCATTACGGAATCGGCCCACATCAAATTCGGCCTTACCCTTGTTCTTGTAAGGCTTTGTAAAATAATGCCGGTTTCGGACCCAATTTTGCTTTGTTTGTGATTTTTTGTGGCTTTGCAAAACAATGTCAGTTTCGGACCCAATTATGTATTATTTATTATCTTGTATGGCTTTGTAACACCTGTTGTTACGGAACAAGAATAGCAGCAGAGAGAGGTGAACAGACCACTTTGCTGGAGACCTTATTTTACAAAAATAAAGGTTCCTACGAAGGCAGCAGAAATTTGCCTGAAAGGGATACGCTCAAAAAACCGAGATACAAGGTCAATAACGTCAAATTGAAACCTCTAGCCAACCAATTATTTCGGACCATTTTTTAAAAGCGGGTTTTTTTTTTGTGTGCAGAGAGGGTGAACAGACCACTTTGCCTGAGACCTTATTTTTGTAAATAAAGGTTCCTACGAAGGCTAAAAAAAAAGGTCAATGACGCTAAACCAAAGACTCTAACTTGACTATTTCCATACGGTTGAGAACGGATAATAAATCGTTTGAGTTAGCTCAGTTTTGTTATCCATTGACGTATTTTTTTTTCAAATTTTTATGCGATTTCATTTACGCGTTGGTCACTCAGTATTGGTCATTCACCCTCTCTGCTGCTACCTTGATAAAATCAAGGACCAAAGATTTTATCCAGACCTACACGATATCTAGATCTTGGATCATGTAAATTTATCGTTATAAATCCGAACGGAACAGATTGTGCTTTTGAAAAGAATTTTTAAATTTAATCATGTCCATGTCCCCTGAACACCAAGTATAATAAATATTCTGCAGAGTATAATTATCTACTCCATTAAACACAATTAAAATATTACAATTATCTCTGATCACCTTAGGTATTTGTGTATATCGTTGTGTAACATAAATCACGTCAGTATTTTTATGTCTACCTCGAGAAAATATTCTAGCTGGATTGGATTGTTTATCCAGCATAACATCATCGTACACTACTAAATTATTAATAAGTCCATCTAGATCATCTACAGATGGTGCCTCATCGATATCGGTAATAAAATCAATAACATCGTTTCCATCTTCGTCCAATATTTTTGCATTTTCATTAAAATCTTTAAGTACCCCATAACACCGCTGATCATCTACAGATGGTGCTACCAAATATAACCTATCCCACTTGAGCCGTCGCATTATTAGATTAAGCAATAATTGTGTTTTACCAGATCCAGATGGACCTATTATTATCATTCTAATAGAATTTGGTAATGCTGGATGGTGCTTTACTGGTTCTTGTTTTCGTGTCGCTGAGAAATCAATTATATCCATATAATAAATAATATGAATTTATATTGTGTTCGATGCAGAGCATCTACACCTACTGCCGAAGTAACAACGATAACAACAAAAAATAAAAGACGTGCAATTACAGGTAATTGTGTAAAATGTGGCACAAAAAAATATAAATTTATTTCATCGACGAAGAACGGTGGAGATATAGCCGCTTCATTAGGGAAATTACCAGGAACCCCATGGGCTAAATACCCCGGTGAGAAACATATTCCTGGATATAATTATTGTGGTCCTGGAACCCGACTTGATATCCGACTTGATGATCAGGATCAACCAAGACCAGGAGAGCATCCAGTAAATAAGATTGATCAAGCGTGTCATGTTCATGATGTTGCGTATAAAAGTAAGGATTTACAACAACGGCATCTCGCAGATGTGAAATTGATTCATGCGTTAAATTCTATACCTAATAAATCTCTCAGAGAAAAACTCGCTAGTTTTCTAATAAAATCTGCTATGAAAGGTAAAATAATGCTAGAGGCTGGTAATTAATTATATAACTAATATAATGGAATCTGTTTATTATTCCCCGAGAGGATATTGGAGAGGCAAAGCAGCTATTACTAAACTTTCCGAAGCAGCAAAAGTCTCACGTGATGTCGCTGCAGCGTGGTTAGCACGACAGGAAATATGGCAGATTTATCTACCACCACCTAAAACAATTCAGTATGCACATTTTGATGTCAGCGTCCCTAATGAAGTTCATCAAGCAGATATTTTATTTTTACCGCACGATACTATTAAAACACGTGGACGAAAATCACGCACGTACAAATACGCATTAACTGTTGTTGACGTTGCGAGTAGATATAAAGAAGCGGAACCATTATCAACAAAGACAGCATCTGAAGTTGCATCTGCGTTCGAGCGAATTTATCAGCGAGGACCTTTGCGATGGCCACAGTTATTACAGGTTGATCCTGGTAAAGAATTTCTTGGTGCAGTATCATCATTGATGAAGCGACATAACGTTAAAATCAGGACATACTGAAATTCATCGTGATCAGGCATTCGTTGAACGATTTAATAGAACACTTGCTGAGCGGTTATTTGGATATCAATACGCAAAGGAAATATCTACCGACTTTAAGTCGGGAGAGAGATCTCGTGAATGGGTTGCAAGATTACCAGGTGTGATATCTGCGCTAAATAATGAAATTACTCGTGCAACTTCCATGAAACCTTCTAATGCGATCACAAAAAAATATATAGCCCGTAGCGATGACAGACAACAACCTCGACCAATATTAGGTAATGTAACTGTAAGATATTTATATGAGCCTGGGGAACTTGAGGGTGGTAAAAAAAGAGCAACCGATCCTATCTGGAGCGTTACTACACATACAATTTCTGACATAGTTAGATCCACTGGAAGACCTGCAATCTACAGGCTAGATTCTACAGCCCCTCAGCGTGGATTTGTACGTGAACAATTACAAGTAATTCCTGCGGATACACAATTACCACCACGTTCACTTATGTAAACTAGCACCAGGGCGTCCAGCGCCCCGACGTCGATTGCATTCAAGACAGGTCAGCATCACATTATCACGTGTGTGACCTAGATCGCTATTAATTCTATCTACGGTAAATTGTCTTGGATTATTATTCGAATACTGCCATAGCATCTTACAGTTACAGCTTGCACAATCATTATTCTGTCGTTGTTTTAGCGTTATAATAAATTCAGCATCAATATCAAAGTCACGCTTTTTTTTTTTTTGTCACATTGTTTATAACCCGCTAATTTTTCTTTATTGCAGCAGTTTCGTTAGTGATTTCCTCAGTTATCACGTAATCTATAATAACCCTATGTAGTTGAGATATTCTTCTGACTCGAGAAACTGCAAGATAGACTAAATTCGACCATTCAATCCGATCATCTACAATCCAGATATTTGTATCAGAAATAGTTAATCCTTGAGATGAGTGAATCGTTATAGCGTATCCTAACGTCCATGGAGATTTATCCATACTCAATGCGCATTCAACAACATCAATAGCAACCAAAACAATATCATTCAAGACGAGATTCTGTACCCCACCACCAGGAATTTCCACTTCGATATTTCGCCGTAGAGTGTCTGCTGGGCGATAACATAACGGTACAGATAGATCTGAAAACTTTTCTTTATGTAACGTAAATAATTTTTCTTGTAGTTCATCACGAACTATCTTTTTACTTGCGACTATCAAATCAGCGGGTCTCCATAAATTTAAAAAAATCACTCATTGTAGTTTCTGGAATTGCTTTACGCATTATCTCACATTGTATTTTATCTGGCTGCAGTCTGATTAATCTTTTAAGTTCTTTCAGCGATTCATCAATGGCTCTACGGTCATCAGTTATTTCTTCATAGTAATCTACATTATTTTTCAGCCATTCATGTGGAGATTGCCCAACAAAAGGTGGTGGTTGACCATGATCACCACACATAATCACAGCAGTATTCTTTAATAACAACCAATCAAGAAATACTTTTAATACTTCTAACGACACCGTGCATATCTCGTCCCATATAATATACTTAGGTATATATTTCTCACCTATTCTCTCAGGATTCCATGTGTCTCCGCACCATCTAAAGAAACTATGGTATGTACATGATTTTACTCCTTGTTCTTTTATTTCCCTGGCGAGTTTATGTGTAGGTGTTAAAACAATTATATCTGAACTATTATTCATAAATAAGTTAATGGCACGAGTTGTTTTACCTGAACCACCGCATCCATTAAGATAGACGGATTTATGTCTAGCTACAGGATCGTATACAGATGGTGCAGATGATTTTGATATTTGATTACTATTTTTTTAATATTTCTCCATAATTTCAACGTCTGCAAATTCAGAATAGCTAAGTATATTTTCTTGTTTTATCCTCCATGTTCCCCATTCACCATTACCGAGCAGCGGTTTTAATAAATCCTTATATTTTTTTATCTATGTAAAATGAATCCGTAGCAACTCTGACAGCATCATTAGGAAATCTATTTATCATCGACATTAGATTTATTGAAACATAAGCTAACATCGAAGATCTTAAATGAGTGAACTGCGGTGAGTCGCCATCAATATAGCTTACAATCGTACCTAGTTTGGTCCCGTCTGATAAATAAGCATTACATCGGCTTATAAATGTGTTTTTTTCCGTTGTATCAGCGATTATAAAATCTAGTTCAGCATCGTCCATAATCAATCTTGTACAGTGTCGTTTATAATCGTATGAACTACCTTGAGTAAACTTACCGATTATCTTTCTACCAAGATTTTTTGCAAGTTTTTGATCGTCCCTGCATTTACGGTCATCTTCGTCAAGATCAAGGAATTCTTTCCTGGCATCATCGACATGCTCTGGTAACCAAACTTGCTTCTGTGGACTATACGATATAATCGCTTCAGTTACTCTCAACGATATTAAAATTCCAGCATCAAGCATATATCGCAACAGCACTATCGGTACCCAGTATTTCTTTGAAAAATGTCTTCCAAACCAAATATAGTTGATAGGATGAAGATTTTCTGCGAACTCGAATGATTCTACACACGCAAATCCTGTTAAATCAAAATCTGGTAGGGATCCATTTATCGCAACTCTGGTCATCTCATGTGATGGATGTCCAAATCTCTTAAAGTATTTAGAACATTCCCCATATCAAAGAAAACTTCCAGGATAACACGTTGCCATATCAACAGAGATAACGTCACTATAGTTGTATTTGGTATTCCATAATCCACCGTGTCCATATTCTATACAACTTTTCTGGACATCTTCAAGAAATTCTGATCGTGTCGGTTTCCATGAATTTTTCTCCTGAGCGAAATGAGCAGCTACTGATGGAACGGTAAAACAATTATTTAATAATTCTCCAATCTTGATATCGTCTGAGGTATATTTCAATGCGAGCTTTTTCATCTCTTCATGAAGAGATTCTGTACGATAAATATCACCATTAGGCCGTACAAATTGATCGTAATCATGTTCTGAACTTTGAAACAACCAAACAGATACAGGGTCACTTTTACTAATGTTTCTGATAAAATCAAATATATCACCATCATAAAATTTAACCGCTCTATCTCGTGGAAATATAGTTACTGCCATAGTCCATGCATGCGCGTTATGATCGATTATTGTTATTGGAGCTTCTCTTGATTCATATTTCGATTTATATAAAATCTCTCCTGTTAACGTCTTTACTGTTATTGGGAATGTTAATGTCTTTTCTAGCTCAGCGACATCTTTGATAGACGCTCCGGTATCTTTAACCGCCTCTGCCCATGTGTTTATTTTTTTACGTCTTAAATCTGTCAAGCCATTACCACGTATCGCATTTGTGAAATGTTCTGTAACTCGTTCAGCTACACAGTTTATTCTCGACAGTTTCATCGGTTTGAGATTCTTAACGTCAGGTTTATCATTCAGCGGATATATTGCATAGACAACTGCGGTCACAGGATACCCCCGTTCATAATATGGCTTATCAATACCAGTAAGTATTCCGGGCTTGGATCTGTTATTTAAGAGAACAATATTGCTTCCCGACTGAACACGGACTGGATCACGCTTATCACGAATAATCCAGATATCGTCATCTGTATTTACAATAAATTTTATTAAAATAAAATATTTTTGATTATCAAGGTGGTTAATAATTACTTTTCCTCGTTTGTCATTCATCACATTGACATTTCCAACTCTGAATGTTGACCACACATAAGTCGCACCATCGTCACGAAATTCCTTCTTGGCTTCACGGATACGTTCTGTTATATCTTCATTCGTTAAAGATAGATCCTGCATCGAAACACTAAATTTATATTCTGGTAGTCTGTCAAGGTCAAATCTAGCAGGGGAAGGTTCAATCATGGATAATTCCTCCATATAATTAAAACAAATATTTAAATTAAATTTTAGTATATATATATAATGATTGAAACAAAGAATTACTGCCACTGGCTTAAAATTGGACATACTTCTCCTTGTAACAGAGCATGCATGAATGAATTCTGTGGCTACCATATGCAACGTGTTAGACATGGAAGTCTAGGACCAAAACCTAAAAAAACCGCAGAGGATTATCTGGCCAGATTTCAGAATAATGATTTAGACAAATAATATTATTATATAAATGGAGCAAAACGAATTTGTGAAACATCCAACCATTAAAAATTATGAAGCGTCTCGTGATGGAGTGATCAGGCACTGTCGATTAAAAAAACCAGTCGGTAGTCTTGATAATACTGGTTATTTTAGATTCAATGCTGGAAGAAATAGACATCTATTTCATAGGTTCATTTTTGAGTGTTATTTTGGATTGATTAAAGACGGATTTGTAGTTGATCACTTGGATGGGAATCCCCAGAATAATCAGCTATCTAACTTGCAAGTCGTTACACAAAGTCTAAATTCTAGACGTGGAAATACAGGAGCGTGTAAAGTATTCGTAAAGAGAGCTATTAAATTCATAAATACAGAAACAGACCAAGAAATAACTTTCCCATCAATAAACGCAGCTGCCAGATATTTTGATATACATCCACGATCGGTACAATTTGCAGCTGATAAAATGTACAAATCTGCATTTTCGAAAAAATATAATCAGCGTGTAATATTTGAATATGTCATATAACTATTTCTTAACAAAAACAGTTCGACTGTCAGTTTTGCCAGGGTTTTTGTTTAGCAATCACCACAGTCAAGGGTCCACCTTCACCGTCGCTGCTCTCAGCGTCACTATCATTTTTGACAGAATCAGATAGCATAATCTTTCTTAATTGCATTATACGATTGTCCATAATTTGTTTCTTTCGTATTCACGAGACAGTTCGGATTTAACCTTTTCGATTGACTGTGCAAGAGGTGCAAATAGCTTTACCTGATTGTCGTTTACCATAGCTAGTGATTCAAGCATAGATTGATAAATTAATTTTATAAATCTGTAGTTTGAAGGTAGTGTATATTTATTTTCAAATTTTCTCTGTTGCAGTGATTCAAAATCGCACATAATTTTCTGAGGGTCGAGATTATCAGATATTTTTATTCCGTTATGTTTTAGTTTTTTAATAGCACAGATAATATCATTGATGTTTTCATGGTTCATTATATATATATTTATATATTTAAAATAAGTTTTAACTTTGGTCTTTATTTTATCAAAAATAAACAGCAGCGATGACATTCGGTCTACCATTCCACTGGGGCCCCTTATGCTGGTAAAGCCTTTACCAATAAGATCCTAAGAGTCCCTTTTTTATATGGCATCTATTGCCTGATTTTTTTTTTGTATGGGCACTCTTCATGGTTAAGACCTGTCTTATGGTCCACAGGCATCTTATTGAGACTTTTTGGTCCAGCGGACATTCTTTCTGAATGCCCCTATGTGGGTACCCTTCAGTGAGGTCACAAGGGCACGAGCTCACATCACCCTACTGTTTATTTTGAGAGGCGCAAGCGCATAGACACAAAGTCTAGGCATTACGATTTCATGTAAACCCCCCTCCAAAATCAAACCCCGGGTAAATGCAAAAATACACTCACCACGTTGTTCAACATGGTGAGGGGTACATGAAATCTCAAGGGTTGCTTGCGCCCCCCCAATTAATAGCATCAGTCGCCAAATGCAAGATAATATATCTTTAGCATTTTTTTGAGACTGAACACGCGAGAGTCTGCAGAACTTCGATCTACGTCCAACCGTCTTGCCACTTCGGCCATCGCTCTCTTATCAATAATACAGTTAAATTTAAGTATATAAAATATTTGCGCTGTCTCACAGGACTTGTATTACTAATGTAGCGTGAGTTTACTTCAATTTTTCAAAATTAATAAAATAATCACACATGAGTTATCGTTCGTTAAGGTCAAAATACGTTAGAGCTAAAAATAACTCTACGTACTTGGTATATAAAACTGACGTGAATTTAAGGTTATCAGAGTCAAAGGATGCATCAATATCCCTCTCTGTTACAAATTGCTGCTTCACTAACAGCGATGCTTACAGAGAACAGATAGATCACTAAATAATTAACGAAAAACGATATATATCGTGTCCGTGGAGACTGAAATACCTCGATTATATATATAAAACATGTATTACAAGGGAGATAATCGTTTAATTTGCTCTACAGAGAGACAGAGCAGAGTTATCGCGCTTCATTATATAATCAATTACAGTGAAAAAAATAATTTTTATCTGCGTTTTGAGAGAAAATGTATAAAAAATGTGTATATAGAGACCTGCCAAGTGTTACATATGTTGTGATGATTTAGACCCTCACGGAGCAAGAAATCTGACTAAAAAACAAGCAAAAATAACATAAAACAAGTAAATTTTCTCAGATCTATAATATTTTCTGAATAATGCGCCGATTGCAAAAGAATTTATTCGCTAAACGAACAGTGTTGGTGCGCTATCACATGTACATAAGTACGACAACTCTACGAGTGTATATACAAATTAATATTAAGATTCTCTCCTCGTAGATCCAAAATGTTTCCAGACTGGTCAGTAAGTTTAAAATTTATTCTCGACAATAATGGATTATGTACACGTAGATAAACGGGGTTAATTGGTTCATATACAATTACCCACTCAGGCGGAGCTTGAGGTCTGAATGTATATAATATATAACCTTGCTGGGCCTGGCTAGATTTCTCAAGGTCTACTTGATAGCTGCCATCAATTACATCACATACTAGATTGATTGCGATCGTTGATGATATATTAACAATGCCTGGCGATATATGACGGCCTCCACCGTATGGATCGTTGTTATGTTTAAGAATAACCGGTGGTGGGGCTAATTTTCTCCATGAATCAATTACTCCCTGATAATATTCTTCAATAAGATCAGTTAATGATTTTTTTAGCTCTTCAGAGTTAAATCCGGGAATTATAAATGTTTGTAAGTCTTTTTCTGTTATTTTGTAATGATTAAGAAATAATTGCTTACGTTCCTGATTAGTGTAAGCATGGTTACTAAGATCAATTGCAACGTTTATAATACTTCGATTGGCGATGTATAAATCAAATAATATCCCATTTAAATGTTTTATTGTTTCGATTATTTGCTGCTTTACTTTATCATCATAATGTTGTGATAATGAAATAAGTAAACTTCTTAAATCATTAAATGTTTTATCGTATTCAGGCTTAAGAGTATCTAAAAATCTTTTAAAAAATCTTTTATCAACAATCTGTCGATTCCCCCCCCCCTCCCCCCGGCTTCTATGACGAAATCAAATGCTGATCTATTCATCTTGGGGATTATTTTACCATCATAATCGGTAAAGTAATATGTATCGGCGTTTGGATCAGATTCAAATCCTATATGACTCCATGGACGTTTTTCTCGATATTCTGGATTTTTAATGAATCTTTTTTCACCAGTTTTAAATTCATTTTTAGTTGGTTCTGAAATTCCATTATAAATAGGGGGAACATCGGGCCATCCTAACACAGATCTGATGGAACTTTGATAGATGTCTACGAGATAACCAGGGGAATTTATTTCAATAGCCGCTGATAATGTTGGTTCGTAAGCAGTAATAGCTATTTTGGATTCTTTTTCTGTAATGGATTTAATTCTGCGTTGAAATTCATCGTTGATCTGATCTATCTGATAACTGCCAGTTGGAATACTAACTACTTGCCAATCAGGAGTTCCATCAGGTTTATTCTTATTTGCGAATACTAATGAATTATTTGGCTGTAGTCCACCAAATAGTTTTGATCTAATATTAGGCCAGCTATGATAAACCCGTAACTGTGCTAATGCTATTTCTTTTGCAGGAATTGCGGTTGGAAAGTTAACGCTAAATTCAGGATTGGTCGAACTTAAAGAAATCATTGTAGTTTTTGATGGAGTCGTATTAGTGACGATCTGCTGAAGTAATTCTCTCGACTCAGACATTATTGTTATTGTTATTATTTAATTCTCCATTTTTTCGCTTTGGTTATTGTCACTAGCGATTATGAATGCTTCATCGTAGGTTTTCATTATCGTTGCGAACTCCTCATCAGATATTTTACCATCACTAAGATACAAGAAAATATATGAAGCTAATTTAGAGTAGGCGACTGTTGCTGTGTGTAATTTCATCATGTACTCGTGTAATTTATTATTTGTACATGTAGTTATCTTCTTAGCGATAATACTGAAAATACCTGCACATGTTGTTGCCGTTGAAACGACGATTGTTATAACTGCAGGCGCTGTCATTGTTATCGTTGATAATAATAATCCGGATCCAGCAACAACAGCGGAAACTGAGTAAACGATTATATCAATGACAACCATACGTCTGCGATATTTTTTTACTTTTACTGTATAATCGTCGATGATATTTTTTAGTTTGGTTTGACACTCACAAACTTGAGCGTATCTGTGACGTTGAACGTCGATAAGTGACTCAGTCACTTGATTCATTATACTAACAACGTCATTTAATTAAAATTCAGCTACGAATTCTAGGCACCACCAGTAACGTCTCTGGGGTATTTCCGTTGATATTAACTTAAACGTTTCTTTGATGTTCTTGGTTAGCATCACCAATAGAGGATTATGATATACATTCGGTGATAATGAAGTTGCTGCAGTAATTTCCGAACCGTACAGGGATAGCCTGTATAACCCAGTTACTTCTGCGATATGTTCGAGAGTGTTATTTTGTGGTGTCCATGTTGTTGATCCTGATGCTACTGTGTACACGATATTGACAATCTGATTGTGAGGGATTTTAATCAGATTAGTTTTTTGAACAATATTAGGTATTCCACTAACAATATCATTGAGTTTCATGTTAACGTCGGCTAGTTTTATGTCAACGGTTGGTTGTTCCCCAAAAAATTCTTTAATGGTTTTGTTTATGTTTCTACGAAAATTTAAAAACGTTTCCACGTGTCTAGTAAAAGTACCATTGAGTGTGGTCATTTCGGTATTGATTGTTTTTAGCGAAGTTGTCATAGGAATGTTGCTATCGTTTACATATTTCTTCGTTGCAGCGTCAAAATCAGATTCTGGTGTTCTAAGATTATTAATACCATTATTATTCATGTTGAGAAATGTACGCATTATACTACCGTTGACTAACACGTACTTAGATTCTTGATCATCGACATATTTTTTTTGTTGCGGCGTCTGTATCTACGGTTGGATTTCCAAGGTCTATAATTTTATTTCGATTCATGATAATGCTAATCATGAATGAATCACCAGCTCGCTTGATAAAATCGTTAACTGACTTACCAGAATCTTGTATTTTACCCTGATCGGAGAAAATAACGATATTATTAACAACTGCGGTAGGAATTCGTACGAGTACATCTGTCAGTTGTTTGTTACTCGTTTTTAATCGTCCTTGTTTATCCTGAAAAACAACGACTTCATTTTGATCCACACTTGTAATGTTTAATAAATCGTCAATCTCATTTCTGAGTTGATCAAGAGTTGCGTATTTAGATAAATCAACTTGCTTCTGAGCTTTGCGAGATCTTCCGTAAATATCTACCATTATATTTATCAATGTCTGTTTAAATGTGACAATGTGGTATATTCATGCACGACTTTATGAGGTGGGTTTGTTGATTTTGATATAGCATCAAGTACATTAAGTACTTCACGACCACATATTGGTGGATCAGCTAGTGTTTGTGTTGGTAACGTTGAATACCAAATTGGAGCAATAATATTGCTGACATAATGAAGAAATTCCTTAGGTGGCGCTAATCCATATGAATCGAAATAAATAATTCCACGTGGATCAATTGCATATCCAACCCAATGCGTGCCGGGTCCAGAGTTTTTATCGAGATTAATAATACCAGTTTCTAAATCGCTAGCGATTTTAGGTAATTGATCGCGCATAAAAACACCTCTGAAGTTTTTTATTTTGTGTTTTTTAGCGGCATTAAGTAAATCAAAATTGGACATAGGTGATATCAGTAAACTGTCCCGGGAAGTCTTAGACCCCTTCCGTACCATGAATATGGGGTCCCTGGTAATCTTAGACCTCTTCCCTTTTTTTTTGATTCCCTGTCCGGTTACTTTCTTTAATGCCATTCCAGCAGCGGTTCCAATAGCGCCTAACGCAGCTGCTTTTGCAACAGCTGGGGCTGCAGAGGCTATTAATGCTGGTATAGCTGCGAGAAGTGGAAATATACCACCTGTCTTAGCAATATCTTTGATGGCACCCGCAGAAAGATTAAGTTTTATACCTTTATTTGATTTTTTGGCTTCATTGAAGTTTCTGAATTGACGCTCGGTCAACGATAATTTATTTGAACCGCTGAGTATAACAGCAATTACCCTATAACCACCAGCGGGCAGTCGAGTTAAACGAGCTCGAAAATTTATGTCAACGACAGATTGTCTGAAGAAATCTAAATGTTCTAATGAAAAGTAATATATTGGATACAGTGTTGTAAAATCACGCTGAGATATCTGTAAACCAGAATCAATATTCTGATCACGCCCCATGAATGTCATTAATCGATGATATGCACGTGCTACACGATTTAACTCAAAATTTAGCAACACTTCTTCAGAAGGTTCTTGATGTCCGTTTATCCTTAAAGAAACTTCACTAACCCCAAGCGTGTCAAAAACCATTGGATTTCGTTCCTGCGAATTTACTCTGGCATTTTCCTGAAACGCGATAAATATATGTCGTGGTGCTGACACCCCCTGCTGTGATGCTATCTGCCATGCAAATAAACCAGCAACGGTACCTTGAATACTATCTGTGGTCATAGTCAACCTTGATAACGTTGATTTACCACCTTGACTCATGAAAGAAAGTAAACGTTCTTCTTCAGGTATTGTTGGAGTCATTACTGGCATCCACAGAGAAAGTTTTGTAAGAATTACTTTACCAGCAACGGCAGCATCACGCCATATTGCATCATCGTCGGTACCTTTTCTTACAAGTACAACTGTGTGTTTAGCGCCAAATATAACCTTCCTAACATTTCTGCAGAATCCAAATATATGTGACAGTGGAATCGCACATGAAAATCTTTCATCACCGCTGAGCATTGTTCGACGTGATGCGAATCCTAAGTTAAAATTTTCATTCATCGATGCGATTTCAGTTCCAGCTGCATTTAATGTTACATTTCTATTTTCTGGATGATCAGTTGTATCCTTTGCAAACATCATTGATGGACCAGCTGATCTTGAATAATCATCGCTGTATCTTGCAAGACCAAGTATCGTCGTGGCAACGTCGACGTTTTCATGACAGATCTCAATTTCTCTTCCATCAATCATATACGCTGCACTTTTAAATAATGCCATAATACCATTATTGACAAAACCAACTCGATCACCATAATCCATAATCTGTATTATCTGCTCTTAAAAGTCTACCTACCTTCTACTTCGATAAATGCTTCAGCGGGTAAGAAATATCTGCTCGTATCCTGAACTTGTATCTCAATTCGTCCACGCTCGTCAGGTACACGTGCATCATAAGAATAATATTGATAATCGCGCACAGATTCATCTTTTAAAACTGGTGCATCCATGTCAAACGCGGGATCAGATATACGCTTGAACATTATTTATTATTATCGTCTTCGTCTAACACGAAGACCGCTTCCTGCTATCAGACTAGCTGTTATATTTTTTTCTTTTTCTGACATTGGTACATCAGCTAATTCTGCTAGTTTTTGATTAGCAGCTTGATTTATTATTTTACTAATATTTGCAGGCATTACTTCAGTGCTAGGTAATTTTACAGGTTGAGGTCGGACCGCAGGCCTGCGTATTAATCGTGTTAGTCTATCTTTGATCGCTGAAAACGCTTTACTAGCGAGATTACCCATAGCACCAATACCTTTTTCACGAACAACATCAATAGCTTTCATCCCCAGTTGCTTTGCAATCGGTATTGCTTTTGGGGCTATCCTTCTAAACAGACCCTGAACAATATCGCCTAGTCCATCTCCGTAGGTTGTTTTGTATACTGGTAATCGAGAATTTATTACCCTGACCATGGTTGGTCCACGTTGAGTACTATATACGATCATTTTATTATAGTAGCTGTATTTAATTACATACTCAATCCAGTGATTTAGTCACTATGGTAGTCATCAGCGATTTCATTAATGAGGGACCGATATACATTAATATCCATAATTCCACCTGTAAATAATCGTTGACAAATATCAGCTGCTTCATTAATGATTTCTGGGGAATTATTACCAGCTCGTTTTCCTCCAATGAGGATTTCTAGTCGATCAACATCAGCAAGAACGTTATTGGGACAAGTAATAAAGCCACTTCCTAAACCACTTCCAGTTGCGCCAGGAATATCATAATATTCTTCTTCCTCACCAGTTTCTTCTTTTGGTTTCGGTGATACTGGATAATCACGAAGTGATTGCTCAAATGGTTTTGTTTTTTTTTCCTTGTTTTCTCTCCTCTCTTCCTGATCGAATTAAATTATTAATTCCCCTAATATATTCCTGATATAATGGATCATCAGCTCTAGCTTGTTTAACATTCATACGTATGCGATATAATGAATTTTGCCATTGTTCACGGTTTTTAATATTTTTAGCGTATTCAGGTTTCATTAATTTATCTCTTTGACTAAAACCACCCACAGCAAATTTAGCCAATTGTTTTATGTTTTCAATGTTGTTAATTGCCTTAATAGTTTCTTCATTAAATTTATTTAACAGTTTAGCATTAATTATAGAGCCTACTGATTTTGGTTCGGCTAGTGCTTCAGCGTCTTCAGGTATTTGTTGTATTGGTTGAGCAGCAGCTATTTCGGCTGGAAGTCCACGTAAAATTCTTTTTGTCTGTTTTGTTCTTTCTGCTATTTTTCCAGTTGCTTCAGCGGTTTTTTCTAACGCAGGAAGAAGACCTTTAGTGGTCTCAGTAATAGGTTTAAATAACTGTTTTGTATCCTCTTCAAATTCAACTTGAGATTCCTGACGTGATTGTAGTTGTTGCTTGACTAAATCACGGACGGGTAGATATTTTCTAATTGCTTCTGGTCGCTCTCGAGCTAATCTAGCTGAATGTGGTTCTCCAATATTCATTTATTAATAATATTTATTCTGGTTGTTTAATTTATAGCAGCAGAGAGGGTGAATGACCAATACTGAGTGACCAACACGTAAATGAAATCGCATAAAAATTTGAAAAAAAAAATACGTCAATGGATAACAAAACTGAGCTAACTCAAACGATTTATTATCCGTTCTCAACCGTATGGAAATAGTCAAGTTAGAGGCTTTGGTTTAGCGTCATTGACCTTTTTTTTTAGCCTTCGTAGGAACCTTTATTTACAAAAATAAGGTCTCAGGCAAAGTGGTCTGTTCACCCTCTCTGCACACAAAAAAAAAACCCGCTTTTAAAAAATGGTCCGAAATAATTGGTTGGCTAGAGGTTTCAATTTGACGTTATTGACCTTGTATCTCGGTTTTTTGAGCGTATCCCTTTCAGGCAAATTTCTGCTGCCTTCGTAGGAACCTTTATTTTTGTAAAATAAGGTCTCCAGCAAAGTGGTCTGTTCACCCTCTCTGCTGCTAGAATTGTTCAAACAGAACATCGAAGTCTGCCTTACCCTTGATCTTGTATGGCTTCGTAACATTTGTTGCTATTAAACAATAAATAGCCAGCAATGTATTTTTCCGACTAAAGTTTGTATTTTTGGTGATCTTATATGTATGTATGTATGTATGTATGTATGTATGTGTGTGTGTGTGTGTGTGTGTAATGCCCCCAAAATTAAATGATCATGCCAACGCATCCACGGGTACGGACCATTATGTGGAATATGAAAGAATAGTACCTGTAAAGCAGCATGCACTTGCTTGTGATTCCTGCAACTCATGGCGACACAAAGTTTGAAATACAGGTATGTTAGAATCAATTTTTGGCACTCATATTTCGTTCACAATGACGGTTACAATATCTTTCGCTCAATGATTTTTTTTTTTTTTTTTTTTAAAAATCGGAATTGAAAATGTAGAGAAAACTATTACAAAGCTTGTTTGAAATTCAGCATTTGATCAAAGTGAATTCAAACGTTTTGTCTTTATCAATTAAATGACAACTAGTATCATTTGGTAAAGGAAATCTGTGCTACTAAACACTATACGTCAGTATAACTTACATAATCCAATCATTAAAATATAATGTGTTAGTTATATTTATAATATTTAAAGAATTGTAACTTTTTGTCGGTTTTGATAGGATTATCAACTGGTGAAAGATTAATAATGCGAAACAAATCAATGTAGTAATAAATACAAATTTCCTTGCTACAATCAATACAGTAACAAGTTCCACTTTTCCTGCTCAATGCTCAAAATATAACGTCTTTGCTATAAATTCTTCTGGTTATTCAGTAAATTGTATCATGTTAAGAAGAATTTAACTAACGTCTTCTCACTATTTCATCATACTGCTTTGTGTCCTTTACTATTTATTCTATCTCATTGCGCTAAGGAAACCTAGGGTTTATAAATTTCATTTTTATTAAATTTTGGGATTTCTTAAAAATAGTACCGTCATATGATGAAACGTTTAATTACGTTAGCAGCAGAGGAGGTGAATAGACCAAATTTTTTAGAAGGGTTTATTTTTAAAAATAAAGCTTCCTACAAAAATGAAAATACAAGCGTCAATAACGTTAAACATCGGCAAGGGTGAACAGACCACTTTTTAGGAGGGTTTATTTGTGAAAATATAACTTCCTACGAAAATGAACAGACAAGCATCAATAACGTTAAACCGAGACCTCTAACAGGGTTATCGCATTTTTGTCTTGACGCTTGTATTTTCAAATTTATTTACCGACCCGGAACATTCACCCTTGCAGCGA
This sequence comes from Megalonaias nervosa, assembly GCA_016617855.1. Classification (NCBI taxonomy): domain Eukaryota; kingdom Metazoa; phylum Mollusca; class Bivalvia; order Unionida; family Unionidae; genus Megalonaias; species Megalonaias nervosa. The sequence goes on along the minus strand of JAECUM010025322.1, from coordinate 4,541 downwards.
CGGGGTCAGGTGGTGTAATGAAATCATTATTATATCAATAATACGCTAATCATGGAATCTCGCACAACTGAACTAGCTCGACAGTGACTTGAGGCGATTAAAGAATAAATTCCAGTCTGCGATTCTGTCAAGCAAAATTTACAAGAGCGTCAGGAGTCTCAGGATGAATTTACAGAAGGTGCAGAACAGTTATTTAACCAGTTACAATGGCTCCCGAAGATCTTCTTCCCTCGTTGGAGCAAACCGTTAAAGCAACTGGAAAAATAGCAGGAAGAACTAAACAAACAAAAAAGATTCTAAGAGAACCTCCAGGAGAAATAGCTGCAGCTCAACCACAGACACTAACGCAAGAAATACTTGATGATATTGACCAACTTCGTTCTGAAGTAGCCGATATAAGGGATCTTATACCAGAACTAGAACCAGAACCAGAACCAGAACAAGAAAAAGTTAAAACTGAAGTGAATGATAAATTTACCGAAGAAAATATTACCTTTATAAAAGAAATTGACAGAGTGGAAAATTTATCTCCGTTTGCCGCACAGAGTTTGGATACTAGAGAAAGAGTTTTAAAATCCGAGTATGCTAATCAGGCTGTAAGTCGTGATAACTGGTATAAATGGATATTTCGCAGGCCCGAACTAACGATACAAGATATACTGAATTTATCAATGGTATAGACAAATATTTTGCACGGTTACAACAACCACAATTACAGCAATCAGACAAAAAATCCGGACAGGGTTTTGCCATTGGCAGTGTAAAAACACATCGTGGTCATAAAAAAAAACAAACCCTTCCGTTGCCCGATAAACTTTGTCCCATTATCGTCATTGCCAATGTTGATAGACTTGAAATTCTGATTGGCGGAAGACGAGCCGGTAATAATTCCCCAGAAATCATTAACGATGCAGCTGTTATTTGTCAGAGATTAGTTACAGGCGGTATCATGGACATTAATGTTTATCGGTCCCTTATTGATGAAATCGTTGGTGATTACCGCAGTGATTGATGCAATTAGATCAGTGACAAGAAAATAATAGGATAATACATAATGCTCAACGTAGACCTGTAATGGTCAGGGTGATAAATTCACGATTACCAACATATAAAGCGATTTACGGAGATGAACTCGGTGATGTTGTTTCAGGGTCTATTCAGAAGGATAGCCCCAAAAGCAATACCGATTGCAAAGCAACTGGGAATGAAAGCTATTGACGTTGTTCGTGATAAAGGTATTGGTGTTGTTGGGGATGTTGCTAGTAATGAATTCTCAGCAATCAAGGATAGACTAGCACAATTAATACGCAGACCGCCATCAGTCCGACCTCAGCCAGTAAAACTGGCAAGCACCGAAGTTATGCCTGCAAATGTTAGTAAAATAATAAATCAAGCTGAAAATCAAAAACTAGCAGAGTTGGCTGGTGTGCCACTGGTAGAATCAGAAAAGAAAAAAAAATATAACTGATAGTCTAATAGCAGGAAGTGGTCTTCGTGTTAGACGATAACAAGTATAATAAAACGTTCAAGCGTGTATCTGATCCCGCATTTGACATGGAAGCACCAGTCCTCAAAGATGAATCGGTACGTGATTATCGATATTATTCGTAAGATGCACGAGAGCCAAATCAGCGTGGGCGAATTAAGCTGCAAGTTCAGGATACAAGTAGATATTTCTTACCCGCTGAAGCATTTATTGAAGTAGAAGGTGAAATTCTAAAAACAGATGATACTGAATGTTCAGCTGATGTCAGAGTTGGTTTTGTTAATAATGGCATTATGGCGTTGTTCAACTGTGCCACGTATAGCATCGATGGAAGAAATATTGAATCATGTCTGGAAAACGTCGATGTTGCCAGGACGATATTGGGTTTAGTAAGATATTCCGATGATTATTCAAGATCAGCTGGTCCGTCAATGATGTTTGTGAAGGATACCACTAACCACCCTGACAACAGACATTATAATATAAGACGACCAAGAAACTTCGCCGACAACGCTGACGCTGATATGTGGCCGGTGGTTCATGGTGCTAATCCAGAATTTAACTTAGGATTCGTACCGCGTCGATCAATGCTGAAAGATAGAAGTAGAAGATTTTCATGTGCAATTCCACTGTCACATATCTTTGGATTTTTCAGAAATGTCAGAAAGGTTATTTTCGGAGCCAAGCATACAGTTGTACTTGTAAGAAAGGCTACCGACGATGGCGCAATCTGGCGCCCTATCGGTGATGCAGGTAAAGTAATACTGACAAAACTTTCATTGTGATGTCAACAATGATACCATCATTGACCGAAGAACAACGACTGCTCTCTTTTATGGACTCAGGTGGTAAATCAACATTATCATGGTTGATGATGACCACAGATTGTGTTCAAAGTACAATTAATGGTTTATTTACATGGCAGATAGCATCACAGCAAGGTGTCTTGCACCGCGACATATATTCGTTGCTTCTAAAATACTGAACGAGTAAACTCACAATTACACAGCACAATGATATTTAACAAACTTGGTGTTACTGAAGTTATGCTGAGAATAAATGGACATCAAGAACCGGCTGAGGACATAATACTTAACATTGAAAATAATCATGTTGCACGCGCATATCATCGTTTAATGACATTCATGGGACATGATCAAAATATTGATTCTGGTCTACAAATAACACAACTAGATTTTACAACTCTGTATCCGATCTATTACTTTTCTCTGGAACACATGGATTTATTTAGATAATCTGTAGTTGATATACACTACGGAGCTAGTGTGGGAAGAGGAGCTATTGCTAATTACAGAGCAATCGCTGTTATACTCTCAGACAAAACAATCCTTCTTGAAGGTGTTGGTGGACGAATGAGAGTCATTGATGCCCCAGTGGAAAATATGTAACTGGATGGCTCGTGATCTATTGCACGATCAGTAATTAAATCACCCATGATATTATAAAGTCATATGATCATGTTAGTGTTACTCGGACTCCTGGTCAGATTAAAAAGCTACAATCAGCATTAAAAAAGAATTCTGGAATAAAAATATTGCTGAAATCAGCACAGATCGCAAGCGATCCGAAGGGTCCAAATAAACTATCCCTGACAGAACGTCAACTCAAGCACGTCAGTGACGCCAAACGATCAGCAACCGGTGTTAGACTTGATCTTTCTGCGGGTGCCATTAAAGATATTGCCAAGAAGGGTGGAATATTTCCACTTCTTGCAGCTATACCAGCGTTGATAGCCGCTGTAGCCGCAGCTGTTGCAAAAGGAGCCGCACTTGGTGTTGTTAGAACTGCCGCTGGGATGGCATTAAAGAAATCAACAGGTCACGGACTAAAGACTTCCAAAAACAAAAGGGCGGGGTCTAAGACTGCCAGGAACCTCTCATTCGTGGTACAGTCGAGCCTCGAGCGGCTCAGGTGTGAGACTGCCCAGGACACTTCGCTAAACATGCTTCCCATGTCCAATTTTGATTTACTTGATGCTGCTAAAAAATTAAACATCAAAAACATCAGAGGTGTTTTATGCGTGATCAATTACCAAAACAACCAAACCGTGTTAAAACCGGTATCATTAATCTCGATGGAAGTTCTCATTGGGTTGCATATGCGATTGATCCATGTGGAGTTGTTTATTTTGATTCGTATGGGTTGGCGCCACCAAGAGAATTTTTAAAATATGTTGACGGACTTCAAAACATTACCAACACAGACAATAGCTGATCCGCCAATATGTGGCCGTGAAGTACTCGCTGTGCTCGACGCTGTGTCAAGGTCCCTAACCCCGCTTCATAAAGTCGTGCACGAGTACACATCGTCGTCCAACGTTTTAAACAGGTCTTAGTGTAGTATACAATGGTAGATATTTACGGAAGACCTGCTCTGAGTCTTACTCGGGGCAAGCCCCAAGGGACTTATCCAAATATTCACCCCTTGACGAGGTCAAGGATGAGCTAGTTAACCTTTTGCGTCTCGTAGATGTGGACCAAAATGAAGTTGTTGTTTTTCAGGATAAACAAAGACGGTTAAAGACAAGCAATATCCCGTTGACAGATATTATTCTGCGGGTTCCAGATGCGACCGAAGATAACTTAGTGGTGTTTGCTAAAAACGGTAAAATTAAAAACTCGGAGGAATCACTTCTAACACTCATGGGAGAGATTGCTGGATGTATTAGACGAATGATATGGATGGCGATCTCAACATGAGCAAAATACAATTATTAAAGTGAGAGAACCAAAATCAGACGATGATGTGGCAACAAAAAAATACGTGGATAGCAACAACGCCACGATCAGAACTGAGATCAGTAAATATGTTGCTAAAACTGGCGATGCAATCACTGGTTCTCTCAATATGGCTAACAATAAAATTTCTGGCCTTTGAGAACCAGAATCAAACGATGACGCTACAACGAAGAAATACGTCGACAATAGCAACATCCCGATGATGACCTCGTTAATGATAATCAATGAAGGAATGACTACGTTTAGATCTAAATATGCCAATCATGTAACCGCGTTTACAAATTTTCATAGAAACA
>JAECUM010025321.1:0-31736 GCA_016617855.1 Megalonaias nervosa | reverse complement strand
CCCCCTTGACCCATGCTGCGGGCGCCCATGCATATTTGTACCACAAAATTGGCTTCTTTTGAGAGAGAGAGAGAGAGAGAGAGAGAGAGAGAGAGAGAGAGAGAATTGGACTTCTTGTACTAATACCTGGTAGTTCAGAAACCTGTTTCTTTCCTTTTCTATTGGCATATTTTTTTCTTTCTTTTTTTAAATCGAAAATGTTTCTGTGACCCACATTATCAATATTTTTAGCAAACTTTTCATTCACTTTTAAATAACTTTTAAAAGCAAAATTATCTTGTTCATCTGTTTTACTTGCTTTTGTTGGTAAGATAAAATAACAATTACCTTAAGAATTGAAAAGCAGTCCCAAAGTTTTGAATGGATACATTTATTATTATGTTAGTTACATAGTGGATGCATTGTAGGTTAAACAAAACTCGGAATCTTAATGCGTTCTTGCTTATGTGACTCGCAGTGCAAAAATGAGATATAAACAGTCACTGCAGTTGCTAATTTCATAATATTTTCACAACAGAAGAGAAATGATTTGTTGTTGTTTTTTTGTTTAACGGCCAGTATAATTGGTGGAAGAAAAACCCGGGAAAATCCCAATAAAGAGCCACCGATTTACGGGAAGCTACTGACAAGCTTTCTCACATACCAACACTGGTCGAGACCAAGAATCAAATCCACGCGGACAGGCTCGGACCTAGGGCAAGGCGAACGAGGCAACCGTCTTGGGCCCCGCGCTTCTCCGCAATGCAATTTTTTTGCTTGGGGCCCCGCGCTCATCGCGTGCTGCCTTGGGTCCCGCATGCTGCCTTGGGCTCCGCACATCCTAGCGCCGGGTCTGCACGCGGACTGAGGTGAGATGGCAGTGATTGGTGAAAGAGAGCGTTTTAGACCACTTAGCCACCCGGGGCCACTAAGAGAACTGTGAAATTTTTGCAATGTGGCTGAATGGTTTTCAAACAATGCCCATAGTTAACTTAGTAGTATGTAGAAAGTGTGTCAATAGATGAAACTGATTACGACAGTATATGTGAACATGACGGTTGAGATAATGACAGAATGGAGTGTGAACATGAAAAATTTACATGTGAGCATATATTTATCTCCATAAACAAAATAACACGAAATTAATGGGCTTGATAAATTATATGGAGAAAAATAACAATACAATCAAAACGTTGTAAGGAAAGATGTATCCGTCTCTAGCAGCATCACTTTTTAACATCCTAACAGACCTACACATATATTACTGTCTTTTTTTACCACAATGTGATAATGTAGGCACATTTCTGTTCAATATTTCAATGACTTACCTGAGTTCCCGCTTCAGGTAAAATGGCAAGACAGAATTGTTCTCCAGGCCCTCAAAATTCCATATTGTCCATTGCTCCAGGCAAGCTGGTTAATATCTTGTACAACACCTATTGAGAAAGAAGAGATCTGATACTAGCTTTTAAGTAACTTCCCATATCTTGTAATTTGTACATTAAGATGATTAAAAACAAACAACAACAAAAAGTAGTATGAGCAAGTCAAAATTTCACATGCATTTGCCTGTGGGCAAGTAAATTTTTAAACAAATTTTGAAGGGCTGCTCTCAAGGTAAAATCCTCTTCAGATATCGTACAAAATAAATTGGCTGTTAAAAAGACAAAGTATATAATGTAACAATGCAAACAAAGCAGCCTCTGTAAGTAAAGTACGGTTTTATGTAGCTATATATGATATCACATGAAGACAATACATCAAACAATACATCAAAGTATACTGCAAGCAAGAACGTTCAGCAATACCTGCGTCAATTATAAAACATTTCATGCATTAACTCCGAGTGAGATCAATCCTTAAGTCATTTACATCTATAATGTTGGGTGTAAGGGACAGGGGAATGTTAAGTTAGACTTTATAGAAGTTTTCTACGTGTATCACGTGTTGTATATACACAGCATTAAACTCTGAAAATATTTCGTTTCACGATTTACTCAAGTGTCGCTAAAATTTTGTTCATATTATACATCCCCCTCCCTTAACTCTCGACAAAAAAAATTGACGAAACATGGGTTGTAGATATAGGCATTCGGCAGACACTGGAACTTAATGGCGACCCAATAATTTGCTCTCATCTACGGTCAGGTGACGGATGCCGAAACCCGCGTACCCGTTTCTGAATGTCAGGATACGACGAATTACAAATTCTCTAACCTGTGTAATACTATTATTGTCTCCATACATAATTTCATTGCGTATTATGACGCATCTTCCTATAGGATCCAGGCTCAATGTATATCACTTTCCACTATACACCTATATATATATATATATATATATATATATATATATATATATATATATATATATATATATATAATTGTTTATCGTATTCAATAAATACAAATATCATACCCACCAGAAACAAGCTGTTAGTGTTCTCCTTGACTGTTGGAATAATAGTCAAATTTATACACAAATATCATACCCACCAAAAATAATAGTCTTTTATTATTCTCTCTGACTGGTGGAATAATAGTCCAACCTATACACAAATATCATACTCACCAGAAATAGACTGTTATTGTTCTCGCTGACTGGTGGAATAATACTCCAACCTATACACAAACATACCCACCAAAATAAGCTGTTATTGTTCTCGCTGACTGGTGGAATAACAGTCCTACTTAAAATTCTTGCTGGCAATCTGTACTCTCGTTGGATGTACCTAAAAACCAAGTTTACTGGTATACTCCCTGTGGCTTTGAACAAGATGATTTCTCATTGGCTCTTCTAATGGATACAATATTTCTTCAAAGAAACATTTTAGGTTTGACTTTTAATTCCCACACAGTGGAAATGAGAGGCAGTGTGACACGCGTTGCACAGAAGAGTATAATGTGTTGTTGTTAAGTTTACTGGACGATAGAGCCATGCAGAGTATGACCTGGGTTGTCTTGGCATCAATTTCATTCTGATAAAGATGTACCGTACATACTCAAATAATTCTTCGTGTTACTGAGTTGTGGTAGTTGGAAATGGTTTCGCGATAGTCATTAGAGATATGAACTCGTGTAATTCTATTAAAAATTAATTGTGTACTGGTGCTAGCGGTGAAGGGGTGAGGGCTGGGGGGGGGCACTTGAAAATAATAAAATAGTTGCTTTAGAACACTACTGTGCACCTCCATAATTTGTTCCGAGGAATCGTAATAATTGTCTAGGACCCAATGTATATGCAGATTCCAGTTTAAGCAGCCCTTTTCTCACTATTTCTCACTATTATGACAACTCTTAATTTGTTTCAGACCCTACATATCAACTTAATTTGTATGGTAGACATATATCAGTCATTATAAAGTTTTCAATAACCAGTTGGCCCACTAACATAATTACCAAAAAGGCGGCAGATCAAATGGCACCTGTTTTATAAGTGCTCTGTGCTGGTAACTTAGGCTTCCTCTCCTCTACTTAAAGCAAAAACATTCACAGACCGCATCCTATCTCGAGAGCTTCATGAATCACGTGCTTCCGCTGCTGTTCCTGACGCAAATGGCAAAACACTGTAAGATAATGGCAAACTCCAGATCACTATAAGAGAAATAAAAGATAATAATATGCTAACGAATAGTTATTTGCCCTAAAACCCGCCCACATTTATTTTGTATAGGAAAGTCATCACTAACTGTAACAACATGGTAAAACTGCTGGCAAAAATAGTATAAGACTAAGTTTTCTCTATACTTAAGAAAATCACACTTTAAATTTATTATTTCCCAATGATAAAGTAAAGGGATTACAACATTTTTATTTAAATTTATTTTTGCAGTCAGTGCCGGATTACCCATGAAGCACACCAAGCACATGCTAAGAGCACCAGCCCAATAGGGGCACCAGAAAAAATTCAAATTAATTGTTGATGATAAAAATGAATGAATTATATATGATCATTTCGATCTGCATGTACGAGTATTTTAATTTGGAATGATGGCAACACTGTTATTTTCCCACCTTTTAGCTTTAAATATTGTTTTCGGGTTTTTTTGTGGGGAGTTTCACATTTGTGTGGGGTGGGGGCACCATGCTATTTTCAGTGGTTAGGGCCCTGAAAAGCCTGAATCCGGCACTGTTTATAAACATATACTCTATGAGAAGAGTTGGAATTAAACATGTACATGGTATCTCTCCTAAATATTGGAAGAAAACCTTAAATATCCTATGTATACCACGTGACATTAACTCATAAAAATAATAACAGTATAAGTTACGTAATAACAACATCTATGTTAATTTATTGATGTCAATTGGTACAGTTGCTCAGACAAGAAAAAGAGACCACTGAATCTTGCAACCTTGACGTTTAGCCTTTTCATGACTGATCCATTTTCTAAATGTGCACGTGCAGTAACACCGTTACCTTTGAAAATGAAGATATACATAATACCATCATCTAAAAAGATATAACCGTGACCTTACCATCATCTGAAAAGATATGACCGTGACCTTTAACGTTTGCCAACGTATCACCGGAGATCTATTCTGCCATTCGCAACTTCTCTTGTAATCCTACAAACCATTCTTCGAATTGGTGAAGATAGTTTCAGTCCGGACAACTTTGGCTATTTAAGAAATAAGGATTCACATAGAAGTTGCTAATGCATCGAACTAATTTTCATTCGTAACCCCTCTGTTAATCCCACAGGCAAATCCATCGTAGAAATAGACGCAGTCATCGAAATAGATTGCGGGTTAGGTTGGGTGGGGTGGAGTGGGGGGAGTTGGCAGAGAAATTTTGGGGAACAAAATATATTGGTTTTCTGCATTTTACTACGCCGCCATGTACCCTAGTCATATTTATGTCTCGCAGAAATAGTCGAGGTGGTTTGAATGATATAATGGCTGCCACGATAAACATATTTGTAATCCTAAAATAGGATGATGTAACCATTCCTTGAAAGCTTTAAGAAATTGGTTTCTGTGACCATGACCTTTAGTTTTGATCCCTTATTTGCTGGGATGCTTAATGTCTACCATTGGTTTGAAATGCAGAGTGAAAACAAATTTATCAGTAAAAAGAAGAAAATAATTCACTTTTGAAACTTTTATTTAGGGACCATGTTTGTTTTAGTGGGGGTTGGGGGGCACTTAATCGCTATAGCAGCATTTCATGTCATATCAAAACATTTAAATTGCATGACTTGTGTCAGGCAAGACAAACATGGTTACTGGGACCTATTTTTTTTTTTTTCCTCTGGTTTTAGGACATCATTGGCCTGATTGAGAAATACGTACGAAATACTTCGATTATATATCTAATTTTGTCTAATTCTGATTCATGCCAGATGTTTTCACATCAGGGCAATATTTGAGAGCAATCTGTATCTGACATAATTTGGTTGAGCCGATTCCATATAGTTCTTGGATTTCTTTGGAAGCAACAGAGTCATGCAGCTTTTGTATTTCCGCGATAATTTGTGACGTAATGTCATCTTGTTTTCTTAGGAAATTATTCAGCTGGGGAAGCGGAGATTTGGCAGATATTTTGCCAGATGACTTTGTCTCCGAGCGGAGTCGTCGGTGGTTTTTCATTTTGACCAGCACCGTCACGAACTTCGTCATGGCAATCGTTTTATTTTCCATGGCCACAGAATACAGCTAGGCAGTTGTGCTAAGACTACTTTTGGCGGCTACGAGAATTTCCGAATAAACACGTATTCTTGAATGAAACCTTAACGAGATTATTTTACAGGTGACTCTAGCCCCACCAGTTACTATCGATTTAGTTCCGACAATTTCCATTGGCGTGCCTATGATAGTTGCCATAGTAGCAACTACCTCCACACCGAAACATGCGTTTACACTTCGCGAGTAGAACGGTTTTGTTTGGTTATTTCATCTCGAACCTGTTATTCCACTTCGTTTAGTTTCTCGGGTCGGTAGTTTTTAAGGCCCTTCACATTTCTTCTATTAATAATATGATCTCGTATTATAATTCCTCAACATTCTAGCCTTATCCAGATGCAACACGCATACATACCGTTTTGCTGGTACAACCTCCAATGAATCATAAAAATATCTACCTGGGGAGTATTTAGGTCTCCGGCGATTGTGTGTTGGGGGTCTGACACCTCGTTCACTTCGAACCATATTGCTTACGCCATTGCTTACGTCAGAAATGATTGTTCTAGTTCTCGCTCAACAACTATTACAAGGACAAGTGTGTCCTTTTTTTTAATAACATTCGAGATCTTTCACTTCTTAGTTTGAGTCAATGTTGGTTCAGCCTAATCAGCTGAGAATGTAACCGGAGTGGATTTGCCGATGAAATCTACCTCATCGATGTACAAAACAATCCCTGGGTGTTTTCACGCCAAATGGCGGAGCCTGTGACCAGATGTTTTCGCTTGCTAATGTAATGATTCCAACCTGTTTTCGAGTTTGGCATTGACCCACCAGAGTGGCACCAACGGTCGGTTTCTATTTGGCCCTTACCAAGATTACAGTTCAATATATACGAGGGTTGGTTAACGCCACTTTGAAATAGATATTCGTCGACAGGAGGCTTACAATCGCCAGCCACGAATGTTACCATCCCGTCAACCAATCCACCAACTCCTCAACAAATTCCGCAACATCGTCATCGCGTAACAGATCAGAATCCATCAAGTATATGTAATGATAAATCTAATCTTAAATGCATACCCCACAGATGGTTAATAACGCTTAGTTCTCATTTATTCCAGATATCTCTATACTGTAAAACTTTTTAATGTTGAAAGAGTCTGCAACCGAACAGAGTTTTCATCAGAACCTAACCTAAAATAAAGAATTTAAATATTCTTATATATGACTATCATCTATAGGATTTTCTAATGATTGTATTAGTTCTACTAATTGAATACTGTCTCGGAATATTGTGTACCTAACGTCAATGTATTATATGTGAAGAAAAATGTAATCGGTTTTCGTTACCGCGTACAGCGTTAACTGAAGGTGGTTTATATTTCGCCCTAAGCAATGTTAAAATACCGAGTTCGGTTCGTCCAATAACTGCACGAACAAAGTGCTTGCAGTGAGAAACCCAATTACCTCAGGCTCTGTGTATGTGAATTTTCAACCACAGCCAGGGTACTTCTAGAGTAAACTATTGTTGTTTTATCACAAGTTTTGTCAGGAAGCTGTCTATTTTAAGGGTGGCTTCGTGAACAAAACAAAAAGCCTGTAACACAAAGTATCTTACAGTGGGCTATGCCCAACCAAGCCACGTATTGAATTGAGTGTGTTGAAAAATACATACACCAATAACCTTTACGGACGGCTTCATAAACAAACAAAACTCATGTAATGCAAAATATATTAATTACATTAAAAATAAACATCTCACTCACGAAATTGATTTCCACTGTCTTCGCTAGATCCAACCCAACCCTGTTACAAATACGTCCATGAGAGGCTATGCGGCTTCAACCACCCTTTTAAAGCGATCCCTGATGCGGTTTCTAGGGCCCCAACCGCAGCTGCTTTTGCAAATATTCCGCCGTCGTGTTTCATCGCGGTGACCCCGGCCTCTGTCATCTTAAGAATCATCCCGAGGCGTTGACATTTAGCTGCTTCAAACTGTCGCGCCTGCATCGGTGTCAACATCAGTGGGGATGGTCCCGTATAACTTGTCCGGAGAAGGTTTCGAATGAACACGGATTTGTGTTTTCATCAGGGCTGCGATTTTTTCCAGTTGACCTCGGCTCAATGTGACAAGTTTACGCAGATGTGACATTTTGTTTAAAACGTTACAGGTTTCAATTACAACAATTACGAGTTTTCCTCTGGCGCGTCAATGACCCTCATTCGGGCATTTGAACCTAGCAACAACAGTTTTGTCGGAGAGAATCACCACAATACATCTATAATTTGCGTCCTCAAATTACATTGCTTTGAAATACATATCCACAACGTACTGCTTAATCAGGTCTAGATACTCTAGGGAACAGAATAAATTGGGTACAGCGTAGTAAAAAAAGGCTTTCTCTGAAATCTGCAAGCATGTGTCGACGTCACACATTTCAATAGCCAATACACACGCGATGTTGTTTTAAACACTCGAGCAAAATGCCTTCTGTGGTTCTTGGCAATCGTTTAAATTTAGAAAGACATCCGCCACTGCCAATTAGGAAAATATCATCGCGCGTGCAAGTTGGGAGTTCTGATTGTCAGTGATTTGAAATGTCACCAACACGCCACGCAGTGTGCTGACATCCTATTGGGTATTTATTTGCCACGAGAATTCTCCTTGAACAGATATTTGGTGCGAGTCTGTGGTCATCGTAAGGAATTAATTCGTAGATGTTCCGCCAGACCTATAAATGATGTCAAACGTTCTTCTGTTACCATTGATGGACTCACTGAATATTTCAGGCCGTTGTTGTTTTGTTTTTTTCTTCTCTTTTTATATAGGTGTTTGTGGAGGATGAGTCATTGTCTCTGAGACACCTTGTTGGGCTCTTACAATCTGTGCTGGCAAGTCTTCAATCACTTTGGCTGTCTTGACAATCGGACCCGTTTCGCTTCTGTTCCCATCATCTCAGCTGTGGTTTTCGCAACTTTTTTTTCTTCACCTCCTCCGCGGTTTAGACTGTGGGTTTAATAAGCGGTGCAAAAATTTGTTCGACGCCCGTCGCGAGTTCTTCCCTTGCGGCCCTGTCGCGACGCAAATATATCTTTGACACGTTCACGGACACCTATCTAACCGCGAAGGAGTTCAAATTGTTCCTGGACATCTTTACGGCGTCTGTTAGTATATTGCTCTATGACATCGCTGGCGGTTTTCAGTTTTTGACATTGTATACATTTCTCATGGCCGTTTAACTGATTTGTTTAAACCAGACCGATACGTCCGCCGTCCATCAGTCAAGTAAATCGTGAGAAAACTATGCGGGTCCCTGGTGATACCCACGAACACATTTTTCAAACTCATAACACGAGTAACCGATCCCACTTAACCATCACATTATCAGATTCAACAATAACTGAGTTTTCCCGGATCGGGACCCTTTTGATTTTGGTTGCGAAAATGCTGGGAATAATGGTATGGTAAATTAAAAAGATAAAGGACGTTGCAATTTATGGAAATGTAAATAAAATTGTACAAGAATGGAATGTCGTTTATACTTGATCGGACAAAAAGTTCACTCTGAATATTATTGCTGATTTATCAGGGCTGAGAATACATATTGATATAATGAAAACAATCAAAATAAGAGCCCAACACTTGCCGAGATTCGATTATGTACATATCCAGGATAATACTGTTTCAGCCTTTGCATTCATGGACACTGATTGTCTACGAACGTAGACGTAATAATAGGTCTTAATTTCGAAAGTAAACACAAAGATATTCCGAAAAACTATATACTAGAAACATTATCGTAATTAAATAAGTTACATTGTCCAGACTGACACATTTGTTTCTTATGTTGTCAAATCTAGGTGTACTTGTTTTGAGATGATGAAAGAAAAGAATAAAATACTTAATTTATTTGGAACATTAAACCATAAGTTAAGTATAACAACAGTTACATTTATTAATAAGCTAGAAATTAGAGGGATTCAAATGAAAAATGGAATGTCCTTCGTAGACTCACTTGAGATATCATGGATTAGAAGACTGAATTTTAATCACTTTAATCTGCAAACTATCATAGATTATTTCTTCGCAAAAATATAATATATCCTTTTATGCATTTTTATAATGAAAAGGGTCACATTAAAGGAGACCAGAAATCAGTGGAAATAATGAATAATAATAAAAGCACTGCAGAAGAAAACCTTATTCTGAAGTATCATCTGCGACCATAGTGCCAATATTTAAATATTGGCGTATCTTCTACGAGCTGAATTTCCGTGACATCGTATGCAAAATTTCCGCGCTTATTCGGTTACTTTCATGTGTGACGTCATAGTAGCGACTCCAGCATCCCGACTGGCATTTGCCAGAGTAAAAGACAGTACCGTTTTGCGTTGCTTACGGGTGTAATAGCACATTAAGAAAAGGCTGTGGACATTTTTTTCTTCTCCAAAAGATAAAGACATAAAGAAAGCATGGATACATTATTGCAAGCGAGTCGATTTCAAAGCAGCACCATACAGCACTCTGTGCTCATTACATTTCTCAAAGGAATGTTAAGAGAGGAATCCTGAAGAAATGGCAGCTCTAGGATACGCAAATGCTAGGCCTAGACTAAAAGTTGCCGCTGTTCCAGACATACCGTTGGATATTATAAATTCTGGAAAACGTGTGAGTTACGAAAAGAGGCAGAAGGCCGAGTAAGTGACCACAAAATGAAACCATCAATTCACAGATCTTTTATCTACACCAGCAGTGCTAAAAAAAAAAATCCGATAGCCCGACACCCGGGGCCCCTCAAATTTTAGTTCGGATCCATCCTGTATTCAGAGTGAGGTGCCCGTCGGGCTTGTCAAAAAAAAAATTGTTTGCCGAATGGAAATGAGTAAATATATTTTCAAGATGTTGACATACATGCCTTAAAGTGCCATAAAATTCAATATTATTTTAATAGAAAATAAGATCTGGAAGCGGCATAAAAAAAATTGACGTAAAACTTCGACATAGTAACTGAGAAATACGCTCAGGTGTGTTATCGAAAATAATACACATCGGACCGATTTTATCGCTCGTTAATTTCCGCTGGTGTGTAGATCGCCAAACGTCATATTTTGAACACATACCTTACTTCCGTTTCTATCAAAACATAAACAAAAAGCACGTGTTCCGTTCCATATTAGTTGGTTTGAAAAGTTTTATCATCACAATCATGCCAAAAGGAGATCGTGTAGGTGTAAGCAATGACAGCGGGGTCAGGTGTGATGCAAGAAACCGTGGGAATACAAATGCTGATGGGTTTTCCATGCATTCCTTCCCGAAAGACCAAGCACTTCGTCGTAGGTGGACAGATTTTGTAAAAATCAAACAGCAAACTGGTTTGGTGCGACTGAGTTTTCTGCCCTCTGCTCTTTTCATTTCACACCAGAATGCTTCCCATTTAGGTATAGATTTGAGGTTGAGCATATGGGTAGGGCACCAAAGAAACTCAAACTCAGTGACGATGCTGTCTCTATCCGCTGTGTGAAGAAAACTTACAACCAAGCCAAGGTAACTACAAATGTATCAGAACCTTCAACATCAATGCATCAGCTGTGTAGGCCTGAAATGTTGTCACCATCTGAGGAAGTAACTTGTCAAGTGTCACCTCCAAAGAAAATAGGAAGGGGCTATTCAAAGAGAGAAGCAGCAGGGGTGAGTTTTTAATGACAAGTACCATATTATTATATCTATCAACAGATCAGTCACCGCATTATTTCCATTTGTACCCTGTAGAATGTTCCTTCATAGTTTCCAAAACAAATGCAGTAGATATCTAATAAATTAAGCACTGAGATATAAACATTTGATAAATATTGTCAAAATTTTCATGTTACCTTCAACTTAGTTTGACCATGTGAATAGAAAAATCTTTCTGCTGGTAGATTTAGAAGGCCTTCATATATATTTCATTGTCGGACTAAGGTGTTAATCAGATTACATATAGACATTTACAAACATGATGAGGTTTATTCCCATCCCCAATTAATAAAAATCTCTACAAAACAATATGTAGTAGAAATCTGACAATATTGTATTATGATTTTTTGGGTGGTGGTGGTGTTGTCATGTTCAACAATTTTTCAGTCGTATCATGACCAATTATTTTTAGGAAAGAGGTACATAAAATTTAGCTTCATTCTCTCTCTCTCTCTCTCTCTCTCTCTCTCTCTCTCTCTCTCTATATATATATATATATATATATATATATATATATTAATCCATATTTTTATGATTGTGACATTTCTGACAACAACGTGTTTTAACAAAATGCATGTCAGATTTCTAGAAATAAATTAAAGGAAGAACTACAGAATAAATGTTTGGAGAAAAGGATAGGTTTGCTCATCATAAGGAAAAAATAAGTCAGTATTTAAAAATACATTTTTTATGTTTCAAACTCAATCTGTTATGGTGGATAGGGGCTTTTATTGAATTTATCATAGGAAATTTGGGAACTGTTTTCTTTATCCAAAAATAATTTCATCTTAAACTTTTCTAAATGCTAAAATAACTTGCCCAAACAAAGTACAGTATTCAGAAGCTATAAAACTCATGCAATTGACCTTTTTCAGGCCGATGAATATGAAATTGATAAAGTGAAGCCTCTGACTGCATCCATTGGATCTATTTCTTATTGATCAATGATATTTGCTATGTAAAAGCATCTAATGGAGTACATGTCTTATAGGTATGTGACTTTGACTTAATTGTATTGGTCTAGTAATTTATTGAATTTAGATACATTTTTGTTAATGCACACTTTAATTCATGCAAGCTGACATAAAACCAAGCTTTGATGAATATATTTTATAACTTATAGGATCTAAAGTATTTGAAAGAGACTGTGACCAGCAGACAAATGAGAAGAGATATACCAAAGCTCTGGACAACAAACTTCAGCACTGGAGGGATACCACTCTGTGATCATACATTGTGCACCAAAGATGACTGGTTTCTCCTATCATGGAATGCTTTCAAGGTAAATCTTAAATTATTGCACACAAAAAAAAATACTGATTCAGGTTTTTCAGTTTTATTTATAGTCCACTATATTTATCTTCAAATTAAATCATAGATATCAAGATCTGATCTTTTGATATCCTGCAATATAAAATTGTATAACAGTTTTTAGCATTTTGGAATGTTTACAAATAAAGTATCTATAAACATAAATGATCTATATTTTGATAGAATTATATATTGTGCATCTTTATTTACTTTGAAATAGGTTTTGGCTAGCTGCATTGCATTTTAATGAAAACAGCCAAAGAAAGCAAGCATGCACTAAGGATGGGAGAGCCAGATATAAAATAGTGTACCCAAAATACAAGAAAGGAGAATACACTGTCAGGAAAATCCTTGTTGACTCAGCATATGGTAAGAATATACATTAGTAATTAATAAATATAAAGGAATACATCACTTAAGATATAAATACTGTTGCACCAAGTGTAAGTACGTATAATTTTTTTTTATTACATTCAAACAGTAAAGGCAAAATATTTGTTAAAGTTGACACTCATTTAATTTTAAAGGTCATGATTTTTGCCCTATGGTAAAATAATAAAAATATCCAAAAATTTTTGAAGACAGATATCTTTAATTTATGTATTAACTTCAAGAAAAGGTTGCAGTTTTTGGCTTGTACAATACAATGCATATTAAATTCACTTTAATTTGCAGATTATGTTGAATGTCTAATGAAAACAGCATTCAGAATTGGACAGGTGTCTCACATGAATGATGAAGGAGTAAAACTTCTGGTAGATGTACCACCACCATTATGTAGTCTGTATGAGAGGCCCGACAAGGATATTGCTACTCAAAATCTTCTTAGCAAGTTTAATCGCTGTCAGCCTCATGAAAGCCAGTGTAGTTCAGGTTTTTGATCAGGAAAGGCAGTGCGGATCCTCTAAACTACACATGATGGAATGATGACCCTCACTTACTTCCCCAAGAAGTACCAACATTACCAAGCAGATTGTCTATATGCTGTATACCGATGTCTTCTGAAATAATAATTTGAAAATTAAGTTGAAATAAAATATGCTTTATGCATTAGATCAAATTAGGAAATCAAAAGTTTTAGTAGATAGTGTTAGTAGTGGCCCATTGTGATTTATTGTTATTTTGTATTAAATCAATAAAGTTAAATGATTCCAAATATAATCTGAGCATGCATATATATATATATATATAACCATTTTATTTTCCAACACAAAATATGAAATAAAACAATATTTGTACATGTAATATGTGTTGTTTTTTGGCATGATTTATCAGTAACACTGTGGTATAAAGGTTAGACAGTGTAGGCCACCAGAACAGTGGTTCAATCCATGAAGGTGGCATAAAATGACTGGAAATACAGGTTTATTTATTTGCTGTATTAATAACCCAAATACTATGCTGTCATGCATAGACCATGAAAACAAAATTTATGAAAACAGAAGAACATGAAAAATTACTCAGACATTTTACTTACTCATTTCCTTGTTCTGGACTTTCTCCAAATTGTTGTCTATACTGGTAGTATGCAACTTTTCAAACATGGATGTCTAGACAACTGGACTGAACCCCAGATAGTCTGTTATGCATTGTATCCCCTGATATTCATTGTGGACACTTGTGACAATCTCTATGTCACAAAAACACATTCTCTTGCTGTAGGCATAAACAAACAATGTCCACAATTGCACCTAAAATAGAGTTTTATTCTTTAATTCATATTGCTGTGCCTGTCAAATTTAATCTCATATTTATGAACACATCAATAGCACAGTACAATGACACAAACTTACTAAAGTCAGGAACAGGTAAAACATTTAGTACAGCCCTGTAAAATTAAATTAGATATGAAAGAAAATAGAAGTTGCATGTAGATGCTTACCACAGAAAAAAGAGTTTATTTCATAGTTTATAAAAATCAACTATTATCATACATATGAGAAATTTGAAATTCTAACTTATAATACAGTGTACAGAATATATGAATTCAATTTTAATGTCATGAGGGTAGTATCCTGCCTATTTCAACAGCTGTGAAAAAGAGGGGCGCCTTTCCTAGGAATCTGAAGTACTTCTAAATTGTATCAATTTGTTCACAGGTTTTCGAAGCTTACAAATGTGATACGATGTACCTTTTACTTATCAATGTATAAATACGTCTCTACCCATAAAACTCAATACACTTATACAGCCTTTATTACAGGTGAGAAAAAATCCATTTGTAAACGAACTAGATCAACAAGTAGGTCTCCGCTTTCATTTTTTTCTGACAGCGGAGAGATATAAAAAGCGGAGACCTACTTGTTGGTCTATAACATGAGACTGTTAAACAGTACTGTAAATATCGTCGGATACATATATCTATCGTAACTTACGGCCGTAGACATATTCAGAAAACAATTACCATGAACTGTCCGTCAGTCTATCTTATCTTTCTTCTTCGTCATCTTCATCTGCAATTTCCGATTCGACGGTATTGGAAATGTACAGTAGGGTTCAAACTGGTACGGATTAATTTGGGTGCTGGCAGCTGCTTCTACACCATTATCAGAATCTTTCAAGCTTTTTACCTCCCCATCTTCGAATGGCGAAGACCCGCAGGACAGTGACAATTCACTTCCTTCAGAATCGCAGCTTTCGTGTTGAGTTTCTGAAGACTTTTCCATAATATGACGATACCAACTGGGCCTTTCTTTACAACAGGTGTTCAAAATGTGACGTCACGCTTTGTTTGCACTAAATACCGGAAGTGGCCGGCTGTTGCATTCGGTTATTATAGTAGACAGGTGCGAACGCGATATTATATAGGCTCCCATGCAGTTATTACTGAAAATTTTTCAATCGGATCTTTTACATTCGTATTTTGAATATATATTCTCATTCACTAACAAATTAACTGAATAAATGTAGATACACTGTTATGGCACTTTAACACGGCACAGTCTAAAAGAAATCACCACTGTCATAGGTGAAATTGAGATCTGATTTTAATCAGATGGAAGCTTTGCTAAAGATAAGATTCTAAACCCCTGACACGGTCGTGTTTGGAGAAAACACAATTTTCAGTAATCTTACAATAAAATTTAAGAAAAAAAACCAACCAAAAAACTCTTTCGGTCTATGCCTGTTACATGTAGTACGTATAAACGGTAATCTGTAATGATTGAAACTGATATAAAACTATCCCTTGGGCAGTTTAAATAGCAGCGATTAAAAGAAAAGAGGTCAGGTATAAAATCAAAGTTTCACATTAACTGGTTGACAACAGAAATTGGGGGCGGGGGCGACTATTGACCCCATCCCATTGCCCCAATGTGCGAGCGCCCATGGGACGCGCCATTTCTCCGTGTGATACGCCTTATTATTCCCCAGGAAAAGCCCCTTTTTTCATATTCTGATCAGCTGTGGCTAAACTGCAAAATAGCTGAAGTTTTGGCTTAAGTACACAAGCAATAAAGCCAGTGTGACTAATCAACAGTTAATCCTTATCTTTGCATTTATCGTGTGAAAAGGACTGCCCTTCGGGCATACTTCAAAGAAACCATGTTCGACAGTGTGTTTACGTAAGCACCAGCAATTGATTGGCAAATAAATGATGACCTATTTTGTTGTAACTTACGATGCCTAGAACTTCATTTTAAAAGTTCAAATCTGCAGTCACAAGTGACCGTACATGTGGCAACTGTTTTTCCCACGTTTTACGTCCCACCTTATTTCCTTAGGTTTAAGTCTTAAGTCATGTAACACTGTTTACTGAATAAAATATTTATTCTGAATAAGTTCTTTGGGGGCACATATACGGCATCATGTATTTTGTTTTATTCCTTCTTTTAATTTAATCATGATAATTGAACTTTACATATACGGTAGAGGAATGTCATGTGTTAACTGGCCGAGTTTCTTTGGCGGAAATGGAGATGCGATTTTGTTTGCTGAGAAAATTACACAGCATTCAGAGTGATCATTCATGGGATTTAAGCTGATTGGTGACATTTTTTTTATACTTTAGTACTGTTGTAGTGGTTTAAACAAAATCTGAAATTTACGTGAATAATGTTTAATCTTAACATTCTATTTACTGAAGAAAACAACTGTCGTGTGATATTAATTATTTCGTCCAGTACCGGATTTAGACATAGCGAGGCCCGAAGCTATGGGAAGCTGTAGATGCCCTGTTTGGTATAAAATAAATTTGAGAGGCCCCTCAGACTGTAAGTACAGACTGTGATGCCCTAAACTGTAGCTTGTTTTGCTTACGCCTAATTCCGGCACTGATTTCGTCACTACAGTATTCACAAGTGATAAAATAGAATATGGCATCTGTGGATTGCATCCGTTATATCTATTTATGTATGGTTTGGTTGGTTTTTTTTTTTTTTGTTGTTGTTGTTGTTTTATTAGAAATGAAAATAGACACACAATGTAATAATCGGGAGTTCTTATTACGAGATCGGGAGGTAGGTGTGGAAATCCCTCAAAAATCGGTAGGTTTTCTCCTGGCTTGAGATTTGACATGTATAACTGTCCGGGCTTGTGGAATTTTTTAAGTCGGGGCTTGTGAGTTTATTTAAGTCACCAGCCCCGGGCCTGTGCCTTAAAAAACATTTCTTTCAGCACTGACCAGTAAAAGTACATAAACTATTATACTAGACATGTATATATTATCAGATTTATCAATACGCTAACTGTAGCCTGCATGTAAAATGCAATGTAATTGAACCATAAAAAGGAAGCTTCTTAATGTTTAAATTAATTATTTACGATTTCTGCTTTGCAGATTTATGGGGGGGGGGGTATTTGAAAAACTAATGCTTAAGTTACGACCGATGAAAATCATTCTCAATGCCTTTTACACCTCTCCGGTAATGGATATTGTTTCACACACAAGTCGGTCCCAGTTCTAGTCTCTTCGCCCAGAATTCAGTATTATCTCTCAATGTTGGATGTATATTTTCAAGATATTAGTCCTTAGGTGGTGTTTGTGTGTGTAATGAATGTCATTTTCATATAATACAATTGAACCTCATCCTTCTTAAATGAATTTATTGCATTGTGGTAAACTTTTAATTCTTATATTGGGCACCATTACTTAATCCTTATCACATTTTTTTCACAGCACACAATGTATAAGTATTTATTTTAAAATTACGTTGCTTTTTTTAAATTCCAAAATATGAAATATGAGCACCTCCTTACTGTTGTACTTTTCTGCTTTCAGGTCTTAAACACATTGTTCACACACAGTTCAATAGATATAATTATGAGCATATCTCGGAAGCAGATTCATCTTCTGAATGTGCAACCAAAATCTGGTCTCCTCCTGTCTGTCTCGCTCGCTATGTTTCTGTTTGTATTCGAGGACTGCCTAGTATTGCGTCACGTGACCACGTGATCTGTCGTCTCATCAAAACTCGGAAAAACTCGGCAATTTACGGAATCGTATCTTCCGCACAATATAATCACTACCCGCCTACGATATTTAATTTATATACATAACACTCGAATTAAACTTTGTAGAGAATTACAAACAAAAAAGGAAAAGTTTTATTTCTGGTCTCATTTAAACTCATTTTGCAAAGATGTATTTCAGGCTTGGGCGAAATTTATGAATATTTCAAATGACAAAAGTTTTATATTTGTCGACGGAGGACTAAAGAATAAAATAAAAATAATTATCGTAAGAGGGAATAATTTTCTGCAGGGTTTGGTTATACAAAGATGTAGCATTCATTTATTACATTCTTGATGAAAAAGCGATATTTTTTTAAATATGACAACTTTTTATAGTTATTCGATTGCTCAACGTCTATGATCGTATTTTTATAAAATGTATTTAACACATATAAATTAAGAAGAACAATTTGTTTGCCCTTGTATTACTAATAGTTTTAAATTTTCTGATAACGAATCAAAAATGTATGTAGAAATAAAGATGATATCCATGTCAAATTCTTTTTGCAAAGTTGAAGAGCCCAAGAGAAATATTTGCTAAGAATGATATAAAAGACAACGATTGATAAACATATACTTACCGAATTCCACATGGAATTTATATATACAAGTTACCGTGTCTTCAGATGAAAGGAAATCATAGAATTCTTACTTCTAACAGTTTTCTCTTTAAAAGACCGTTGACATGATATATTCTTCATTCTGATGACAACTTCTGTTTTTTATACTAACGACAAGATATGTTCTGTATACTGATGACAAAATCTGTTCTTTATACTAATGACAAGATATGTTGTTTATACTGATGACAAGATATGTTCTTTATACTGATGACAAAAACTGTTCTTTATACTGATGACAAGATATGTTCTTTATACTGTTTACAAGATATGTTCTTTATATTGATGACAAGATGTTCTTTATACAAGGACAAAATCTGTTCTTTTGCTAATGACAAGATATATTCTTTATACTAATGGCATGATATGTTCTTTATACTGATGACAAGATATGTTCTTCATACCGATGATAATTTATGTTCTTTACACCGACGACTAGATATGATGTTCTTTACACTGACGACAAGATGCTCTTTTTGTAATATTGAAACTTTGACAGGATAAAGTTTGGAATAGAGCTTGGAATATCAGAAGAAAAAAAAAAATTGGATGTGCGAGAAATTTTGAAGAACACTTGCTTGTAAACTTCTTCGCATTACTGTGCAAACATAGTATTTACAAATCTAAAATTACTCTGAAGAAACCATGTATTAGGAATTCAGTTCTAAATTGATATTCTCCAATTATCTAGAAGTTATCAAAGCGAAATTTGATAAAGCATGTATTGAAAAAGTATTAAGAAATTCCATCAAAGTTGATTAAAAACGTCTATACAGATATTTCAGTTTAACAAATATCAGGGGAGATTACTTTGATCAATGTCATTTATATTCATCAATTTTGATAACGTCACGTAAGATAAGAGATATGGGGGGGGGGAGGGCAATGATCTCTTATAACAAATTAAGGGTAATTGTGTTGCAATGTTTAAATTGAAATATATCGAAGATGGTCAAATAGTTACTTGGATAATTTTAGCTCCACTGAAACTTTAAATTCAATAAAAGTAAATTTCTCCAAATAACAGATTTGAAATGTTGTGCTAAGCCAGCTTATGTTGACATTGGAAATTTATCTCATTAATGTTTCCAGGAACCTCAAATTTAAATTATTCAAAACTAAATTTATATATTTTTTTTTCTCACAAATTTGAATAATATTTACAAATATACTTATCTGAAGATTAACATAAATTATATGTATTTCATTGAGATAAAAAGTTAAAGCTACCTTAAATATCCAAATCACACACACACACACACACACACATCTGTGATGCCATCAAATTCAGGGAAAGGTAAGAAGTTTTTGATGAGTTATCCCCCCTGAAAAATTTTGAAATACTCGTACGTTCAAAACTATATTGCATATTTTGATCAAACTTTCACCGTTATTTATATTAAAATGCCATCTTTATTTTATATCTTTATTTATAAACTTCAGCGTGACTTGAAGGTAAGACGTGGGACAAGTAACAAGGAAATATAAAGGAAAATGACAATGTTGTTGGAGTCAGATTATTTCTTACACCGCAGAAGTTGAATTGATATTCTGTTAGTAAAAGGTTGGTTTAAATAGTATTTGATTTGCATGAGTCAATATGGAAAGTATATACACTGAAATAAGGGTCATAGAAGAATGCGCAACAAGCATAAGCTTATTTCAGTCTCTCTGTCTCTCTCCTCATTAACATTCCGTTTATATTGTAGCTCATGTGATTAATGAAGGCATAATATTTTAAACATTGAATCGTGATAATGGGATATTAAAAGAACATTATACATAAAATACTGTTATAATGTCCAACAGAAACTAACAAGCGTTTACAGGAGAAACATTTTACTACATGCAAATCGCAGAAAGGGGAAAAAGTAAATAAGGATGTTGGCGCTGATGAGTTGGGTAGTGGTGGTGAATAAAGAACTTTAAATTCAGCTCGGGTGGTATATATTAATAATAAACAAATAAGTACCAGAGATATAACAGCTTAAAGTGTAGACGTATGTAGTGATCAGGCAAGTCTCATAGTTGTAATTATGTACTAATAGACCGCCTTGAACATGTTCTTGTTGACTCACCCGATCTAATGGGTTACCATTAATATCAAAGTTACATCGGTAGTATGGTGCAATATCCCTACTGTTCGGTTTCTGAGAGTGCCTTATTTTGTGCAGTCTAGTAGAAAATGCTTTATGGTTTCTGATTCAGCGCACGAACATCTATTGTTAAATGACAAATGATTTAAAACGATCGTCGTTTAATAAACTACATGTAGCCATGCCAGGAAGCATTTTAAAAGATGTTACCATTCCATGTTGGTATCGCCTTGTTGAAAGTCTTTCCCATCTCGTTTCATCCAAAATTCTAACATATGATGCGGATTTTGTTGCCCCAAAAACATTGTATCTGCTTCTGCGTGTATTTTTTCTATTTCATCTTCTCATACCAGGTGCAGTTATCCACAATAATATCAACATACTCTAAAAGGTCTTACAATGATTAAATAATGAAGTCTTAATGCTTTTTCTATCAAGTTTAAATTTCAAGTTTCTTAGTATATCTAACCTTTTCATGCTTTTGTTGTTATTTCCTGTTTTTGAATATGCCAAGATAATGATTCATTAATGTTAGGTCCAAGTGTTTATGAGAAGCAATGTTCCTAATGACCGTGTCATTCATTAAAAGTTGTGGGTGCTGTTCACTTTGAGATTTTCTGGATATGGTCAATGATTCGCTTTTGTTTGGATTAAAATCAATTAACACTGATTAGCCCATAAACTAATTTTAAGCAGGTCTTTGTTCAAAACGCCAATAGCAGGTTTGGGACCTCAACACTAATTTATAATGGTCTATATTCTGCAAACAGTCTTATAATGGACCGAGTATGTCACAATATCATTAATGTAAATGAAAAATAACAGTGGCCCAAGTATAGATCTCGGGGGCACACCAGCTCTGAGATGTTGGTCTGAAGTGCAACCATGCAATACAACTTTTTGCATTCTGTTTGAGAGATAATTATCAAACCATTCAAAAAGTTCTTCGCCAACTCCAATATTTCTTAGCTTATGAATTAAACTTTTGTACCAGACTTTGACGAAGGCCTTACTAATATATAAATTCTACTCTGGGTTTTTTTTCTCCCTTCGTCAATCACCCTGCAAAAAGCATTGTACATATCACACATTTGTAAGGGAGCCAGATCTTTTTTGGAGCACAACCGGATTGAAGATAACTAATTAGGTTGTTAGCTGTAATATAACCGTACAATTGTTTTGAAAACGCATTTTTAAAAATGTTTTGCCACAGCAGTTTAGTATTGAAAAGGTCTGTAATTTGAAATAAAATTTTTTTGTCCTTCCTTATGAACAGGGATAACATTAGTCTCTTTCCACGCTGTTGGACAATATTAAGATTGAATAATAGAAGTAGCGACCATTTCTGATCGCGATACGATGCGAGTGCCTAAGGTGGATCTTATTATGACCCTGGCTTATTGATGTGGAATTTATGTGAGTCCCTATAGAGCCCGGGTAGTGGACGTATCATCTACTAAGAATTGTTCAGAAAAATATTTATTAAACAAATTTGCTTTATCAAGATTAGGGTAAAATTATTTGTTATTATGTATCAGAAATGGATACTCTGATTTTCGACTTTGCTTCAGAAATATATTGGATATATTTCACCTGACGTTTGGACCAATTATGACATTTATTGGAGTTTATTAGCTAAGCTGTTTAAAGTACTCAACTTTGGCTCTTCCTACGGCGCTGATAACTCATTTTCTAATGCCTCTTAATTTGGCCCAGTGTAGGGGAAGTTTCATTCATTTAGTCAGACAGTGGATTCTTTTTCGTTGCCAAATTAATTTTATAATAGTATTTCACGTCCATGGAGGATCTCCCTAACGCATTATTATTATTATATTGGGAATCGCATAATGGGCTGCCTCTAATATATTGCGAGAGATCTTGCCAACTATTCATGTATCGGAAGATCAGAAAACTCCCAATCAGCTCTATACAACAAGTCCCTGTACAATTCCTAATTAGCTCAAGGCCGGATCAGGTCAAGTGTTTGGGGGGGGGGGGTATCCAAAAGTTCAAAAGGGCCGTGACTTTCCTCGAAACGGCAGTAAAACAAGCCTGTGTATCTATTTAATCAGAGTTTGCAAAGTACTCTATAAACGTGCGCAAAAATCAAACGATGGTCATATTTCAAGTGACCAGTGACTGAATGTTTTTCTGTGTGTACATTTATAGCCTGGGGGTTATCCGGAATCCCTGGACCTCCTCCCCGATCCGGCACTGTAACCTCTTGATAGTCCCATACCTTTCGTTTAAAACTTTGTTGCAGAGCATTGATAAAGTTTATGGAACCAATAAATGTGGTTATGATCACTACAAAAAAAGGATCCAAGACGTCTTTTTACATAACAATCTAGCGTGTCACACATAATTATTGAATCGATCATTGTGGAGCATTGATTAGTAATTTTTGCAGGTTTATCGATCAATTGATGCAAATTAAATGTATCATTATATTGGTAATATATCTAAAACTACTCGATACCATGGAGTCTCCGTTGAAGTCGCCTAAGATGATTAAATTTTCACAATATTGTTTTGATTGTTTAAATTTTCACAATATTGTTTTGTTGTTTAATTGAAAAATCTACCAAAGTCCAATTATTGAATTGTGGGTGTACACAAAAGTTCCAAATAAAGGTTTTCTTCCCTTAATAATTATTCAGTCCTTATGGCTTCATAGTTTCATGGTATAAATTGTTCTCTTTAATAAAGGAAATTCCAGCTTTGAAATACATACCCACGTCCTCACCATTTCTGTTTCTACTGAGACCAATGTGTACTTGAAAACTGTTTCCGTAATAAGATATCTTCTGTTAGAATTGATCTAACCACGTTTCACTGACTGTAATAATATTAAAATTGTTGAATTATATGGTCATATGGTCAGTTTTATGGTACACGGACTATCAACCTGACAAACTGAGAGGCTTCTATGCAAGTTTGGGCCATATAGGCCAATGCATGGACCTTGATTAGTTTCAATGTCATTAGCAAGTAAGAAAAAGAAACAGACAAAAGTGACATTCCTCTTACATGCACAGTCGAAAAAAGATTGCAGAGAGATTACAGAGACTCGCCGCTGCAATTTTTCGCCTCACCTATAAAGCAGTACCATATGTTCCCGTTGCTTTTCCTATATCTTGCTAATTGGTGATAAAGAAAACACGATTCCAAGGTGGAACCCTCCCAAGCAATATAAAACAATTTTAAGCCACTGATTTACTATGTGTGGGACTAAATGGTTGCAGAACTCTCCCACTGGGAAGAGCAATAAAGGTCGGACAATTCTTACAAATTTGTTGCAAACTGACGCCGTATTTCTTATTTAATTTGAATCTGGCACACATCAACCATGATAAACTGACGAGAAAATGACAAAAATTCTGACACAAGCGTGATCATCTTCGTGTAGAAGGGTGTTTATTTCCAGATATCAGCTTGTTTATTGTTTAATTGTACGGAATTTTCCTGATGTCTTACATCTTCTGTAATAAATTGTATACAATACTTCATGTTATCTGTTTTTCTGACGACAATTTTAAATTTCTCTCTCTCTCTCTCTCTCTCTCTCTCTCTCTCTCTCTCTCTCTCACACACACACACACACACACATACACACACGCACACGCACACACGAACACACAAAAGACATAAACATAGCTAACAACCTATTATATAATAGGCGCCGGATTAACGAGGATTTCGGAAGCAACAACATGCGAATGAAAACCATCAGCGTAAAGATTATATAATGACACAAAAGTTGGAAACCCCAATCCATAATACTAGACAGAGACATTGAGACTAAAGTTATGAATGTTTAATTTATATTGTGTGCTTGACTTTTGCCCATGGTTTTAAGTTCTAAACAGTTTGTTTGCAGAACTAACTTTTGTCCAAGATTGTAAGTTGTAAACATCTTGTTCAAGTAGCAAGAGTTCATGGCCATTCTTGTTTACAGTTAGACTATGTTATTCCGTTGGGAATCTTCACATTCTATTACGTTATATGCCAAGTGAAAATGTGTATAAGCAGGGTTTTGATAACAAATAATTAATTCCCGTTTTCATCAATCTATGGAAATCCTTTAAGATCAGAATCAAGGGTTGTGTTCAGATATAATTCGAGAGGAATTATTTATTTAAACTATTCACTGGAACTTTTTAGTGCTCATTGGCATTGGATTAACACAATATTTCGGAATAATTGTGAATTCATTCAAAGACATTCTGGACTGTGTTATTGTGGTACATCAGGACATTTAAGACTATTGGAATTCATTCGAAGCATTCTATACTTTTGGACTTGTGATGATACATTAAGGATTATTTGGGATTTAATTCACAATACTCCGTCTCTTAAATTTTCAGTTTGTAATGTAGAGAAATAAATGGCTAGTTGATTTTAGTTCAATTGTGGGTTTCAGTTTCTTAATTGAAGACCTAGAGTAGATACATTCACAAAGCGACTGTGATGGATTATTTATTTGATGGTGCTGATCTATCTCTAGAGGATGATCGACCACGGTGTTATAGCCAGGGTCAAGCCAATATTAAAATATGAAACTGATGGATGGAATAAATGGAGATATGAGCAGAGATATATAATAGAACAACACGAACCACCGTATACAGAATATAACAAATTTAATTAATTGGATAAACAAAATCACAATGTATAGTTGTAGAAGGCACCTCTACCAAAAGAATTATCTCAAAGTTTTCAAATGTAATTAGCAGTTCCGTTTACATAAATACAGCATATATCTTGACGAATTCGAGTTAGCGTTTCGAACTTTAACTGTCAGGCATGACTGTATAACTTGACAGCTGGTTGCGGGTCACTCTCCAGAATCAAGAAAGCTTGTCGGTTTCGATCGACTTGCACAGGAACACTCTTGTTCCCTCTGGTCTTTCACTTTTCGTTTAGCAGTTCACTCTTACATCATGCGTGGATTACCTTCTCTCTGTAATGTCTAGTGTCAGCCGC
Organism: Megalonaias nervosa; assembly: GCA_016617855.1. Classification (NCBI taxonomy): domain Eukaryota; kingdom Metazoa; phylum Mollusca; class Bivalvia; order Unionida; family Unionidae; genus Megalonaias; species Megalonaias nervosa. Next base: position 5,935 of record JAECUM010025321.1, on the reverse strand, counting down.
GGAGGCTATTTTCCTGATAAATAAAATAAATGCGGCATAATCCTATAACAGTTTCTCACATTTTGAACTGAATATAAATTCCCTCTCCGACCCAGAATTAGCCTGTATCATATTTCACAAAATACCCCTACCCCCACTTTATTTCTGCTAAGTGGTTTCAGGTCATAACCTTGCATCAAACAGAGACAGTGTTGTATGTGTCTACATACACTACAAACACTTGCTACGTATATGTAATTAAATTGCTTGTGTGTTAGTTTTAAAATTCTTTTTTATTTTATTTTTGTTTCAATACATTTTATTGTAATGATTATTGCAGGAATTCGAAATTCTTTTTCAGTAATTCTGTTTATCTAAGACGTAAAACGTATTACATTTGCAATATTTTTAGTTTACCGTGGTCCGCGGTAGTGTAAGCGTTACGCTAAAACGATTGGCTATTGCCAAGGTAATTTCGTCTAGTCTGGATAAACAATGTGTTATTTTTAAATTTGTTTCAGAGTGATAGTAGAAAGGGGTTCTTCCTACGTGACGAATTGCATTTTTTCTTATTGCGTGTTTCAATTGTTAGGAGACCTCGTAGTCTGTCTCGCGAGAACGGGATGATAATTAGGGTAGATATAATACTCTTCCCGAGCGCTTATCAGTCAGTTGTATTCTGGGAACCTAGAAGGCCGGATAGGTTATTTTGTTGTTGAAACCAGATTGTTTTTGAAGTTCATTTGTTTTTGGAATTTAATAATTTATTCTCTAGAAAACCCAAACGAGTGTACTGTTTTTTAAATTCTGGGAGAAAGAAATTCAGTGGAAATTTATTCTGGAATTATTCGGAAACATGAACTGTGATTCAATTGAGGAATTGTTGCTATTCGTATATAGACCACATCTAACGTCATCGCCTTCCATATTTGAACGTCGTCGAGATTCGAACTTGGATTCTAATAGAACTATTTAGTGATAGGACTTGTACTTTTCATTCATACGATTAAATTTTGGATTATATTCACAAAGCGTAAGTCCTATTTTCCAATTTTTACATTGTTTTCTAGGGAAATAAATTATTTTGTTAAAATATACAAAGCTTGTTGTCTTCACTCTTTTCTTTTGTTATTATTGTACGAGCCTATACGTAACACACTCGACTTGTCTCTTTCCATAGACAATGAAGATAGTACATAGAAATAAATGTATTCCTCCAATAGAACAAGTTGCCATTACTCATTAATCGATAACAAATCTGCTCTCGCTAAATGACAATTAATCCCCTGCAGTAAAACTTTTAATCACAATATTGAACAAAATGTCGGACACATGCACACATTCGCCTGATAATAAATAACCTTATAGCCTACATTGATGCCCCAATGATAATACGACCCATTCATAGTTTTAAAGAATTCACATGTTAGTTATGCAAATAGATCAAACAAAATTCATGTCTTTGCTTATATTACCGATTGCTAGCTAACAATTAATTGGCAGAAAGCATCACACAAATCTAATAATAATTAATTCTTTAGATGATTCTTGTATTATTTAAGACAAATAAATTCAAACAATTATCATAAGAATCATAGCAAGAAATTATGCATAAAATTAAGAATCAGTGCCTTACTTCTAGATTCGCTCTCTTTCCACTTACGCAGAACCACTCCTTACACCCTTGGTTAAGTGTCCCTCATAAACTCTCAACTACACTTCCCTTAGACAATCTTTACGAGGGTTTTTCTCCTTTCCCCGCGGAGTAAAGACCTTACGCCTCGCAAAAACTTACTCTGATTAATTTTGCGTGTACGATATTTATTTATTTTTTTTAAAAAAAAAAAGAGACTTCGCCTGGGAAACACCCCTCAAACCGTTACCTTACCCAATCAGAACTCAGGTTTATCTAACCGCCATTACTAAGACAAGACCCTCCATAGTTGGACAGTTTTAATTCCCGCTTTCCTTAATATCCCGATCTCTGCAGAATTTGAACTTATGACAAGTATTTCATAGAATACAAACGATGTTTCTGCAACATTTCAGCCCTTGGTACTTTGATAAACATAACCCATTCTTTACCCTTGTCCAGTTTCGCCTGACATAGTTATCAAACAGAACGCCATGAAGAATCAATTAAGTCCCTAACAGATGTATTAAAGAACGGGCTTTCTCAAACATGCCATGGATTTAATTCCGTGCAAAATCACATACTTCAGTTTAATATTGCCATGTGTTATAATGATATTTGCAAAATTCATTGTTACAGCGACCTTTTCTATCAATTTTTCTTAGCTAGCAGATGTCATTCTGTACATATAATCAAAAACCTTCCGTTCGGCGTATGTGTTCGTATAAACACATCTGTTCAAATGAGGAGACGCTCAACCAAATACTTAACGAACTCAAAGGGCACTTATAAAGAATTGATACAACAACAAAACAATCCACCAGGCTGTAGAAAAGTTAAGATCCTGAATCGATACAGTCTTCACGGATACAAACTAAGAATGCCAACAACAGTATCCAGTTCGTAACAATATATCACCCGAATATCCCAAACAGAGGCATGTACACTACCGACTCCTCTGCATACATAAAAGAGGTCTTCAAAGAATCAACTATGGTCTAATAACCACCAGAAAACTTTAGAAATCACCTTGTGCTTGGATAGCTGAATTAAAATAAAAATGCGAAGGCAAAAATACACATATGTAAAGACAAGCATTGTATGATCTATAGACTAATGCCAAAGACTACCGAATTCAAGAGTTCCTGAACAGGAGTTACTTTGTTTGGTTTAAGGTGGCAGGGTCCAGTTTCGTAAACTGGCCCCTGGCAAATTTCTTAACTTAAGACAATGTGTGACTTTTTCAGCTATTATTGTTTATGAATTAAAGATATGGATATATTTGTGAACTTGGCGTTTCGGGCTTGTGTTGTTCTTGAAATTGATGTCAGGCATGTACACCTTCCATAGTTATTCTGCAGTATGTTGATAGTGAAATACCAATAGTCGGCTAGGAAGAAGAGCTAGCCTCCTATAAGTAAACACATGGGTTTGGGCAAGTAGAATATCTCAAAAACGGCTTGGATGACAACTATTTTCAATTGCATCAGCCTGTTTAGTACACACTGTTTTGCAGAACTGTCATTTAGGAAAAGGGCTTGTGTGTGCACTGTGAGCATCACATGGTGTCAAAAATGACCTTTGGACATGAAACTTGTAGGTATAAATTTGGGGTTGGGTTGCATAAACTTCTTCTGCTATGAACTGCCATTGACTTCTCTGGTCAAGTGGATAATATTCTTATGCTTTGTTTTAATATAGGTATCCAAAAATATGGACCTGTTTGATCTCACTTGTGTATTTGATTTTTTTATGATTTTTTAATACTAGGTCGCTTATTGCGGCATTAAATTTGTACATAAAAACTAGCCCCTGCCCCCTTAAGCCAATTTTAATGCCATATTTACAGCTCATGGGGTCTAGTTACAAGTTCTCACAACTTAGCAACAGACCCCCAAGTAGGTATATGAAAAGTGGCAAGGACTAACAGTACGTGTATATGCTTATGTGTGGATCAGAAATACAGTGTATTAAGACAGACGAATATCGAAAAATTCATGATACTAGAAATGTTAATACAACAGAAGTGTACAACAACTAATTTAAAGAAGAGAAAGGGGGAAAAGAAGGAGACTATAAAGAGATACCGTAGCGGGTTCTGGGTGGAGATCATACCTGTAGATAGTTTGTCTTAGGCGATTATCGAAATCTTTTAGTATCTTTAATATAAATTTTGAAGATTTCAGAGATGGGTGTGTTCTGATCATCTGATAGCTCAGCTGATCAAAACAACAAGACATTTGTACTAACAGGGATGAATGACGGGTTTAAGCAATGCATTGGTCTCAGTCCAGGTACTGTATGTTCCTTACAATTAAAAATACAATGGTAGGCTTTCTATCGACATGTGCACAGTGGGCTATCAGTAAGAAAATTTGAAAATCAATCATTATTTAAATTACTGCAGTTGTTTCTTATCCTTGTATGAATATCTGATGATTTCCTGTTTCCAGTATAATCATATAGTGGGACACGATTATGTGCAGGTGAAAATTTACCAAACCTCGACTGAGGAAGCTGTTCAAGAATTCCTGCAGATATCTAGTCGAGCACGTATTTATTGAAAATTATTTATATTTCTCAAATTATATTTTTTTTGTGTGGCCAACTAATGGAGGTACAAGATCCTGGAAGTAAGAGGGAGAAGAACCATATACAATTCTGTGAAAGGTACAGAGTTTAAGAAATTTTCTTATTTTCCAATAATAACAGCCAGCCGGCAAAAGCTCTACGAGTAAGTGAAGTTACTATTCTTCCAGCTTCAAACTGGAGTCCTTCGAGTCTCAATAAGTCAACGGCGAAACAACTATCCCCTATTATATCAGCAAACTCTAGGTGAGTGCGTATATAGGATATATAAATTCTTTCTAATATTTTCCTTCGTTTGTTGTATTTAATAGACCTCAAAACATTTAGCATTTTGGATGCATGTAAGAAGATATTATCAATATGTTTTGAAAAGCTACCAAAGTTAGTGAATGTCAGACCAAGGTGTTTATGATGCTCAACAAAACGTAGCTCATTCTGAACTCAGGCTCGGGGAAAAACTGGTCTAATTTGTTGGAGAAAAACACAATAACGATCTTTGAAGGGTTAAAACTTACTAGCCATTGATTGGACCATTGGTCTATAGTTATAAGGTCAGAGTTTAGTACATATTCGATGTCTTTGGTATCATCAGCAAAAAGTCTTGTCATAAGTCAGACTATCAGGAATGTCACACACACACACACACACACACACATATATGTGTGTGTGTGTGTGTGTGTGTGTGTGTGTGTGTGAAAGTATAAACTAATATCATAAAAAGGGGCATTATAAAATTAATTTTTAATATATTATGATTAATTACTAATAAAATACTTATTTACTTTTTGATTAAAAGTATTATGCACGTATTTTTTTTTTAAATATAACTTGAGCTCTGATTAAATATGGAACATTCGTCAATAATACAGACCATTTCACGGTTATTATCTACCCTTGAAAACACCATGAGTGTCTCGGTGCAACTCCCGGATAGTTCAATCAATAAAGATGGCAGATGTAGATCAAGAAAATGTGACAGTGGAGGATATAAACAAGTATACTGTGAAAAGGCTGAAGAGATTTCTTAAAGAACACGGACAGAACGTGTCAGGCCGTGCACTTGAGTTGAGAGAACGTGCCCTTGGAGTGCTGCGTCTTGAAATCCCATCGGAAACTACTTTAAAGAACGCCGATCAACGAGAACAAGAGACGCGTGAGACAGGAAAATATACAACACCCCTTGGCGAAACGTTACCAAAACCAGACACTCTGGATGAATGGAGTGACGACATGACCAAGATTCCTGAATTTTCCGAAAGGGAACTGTATAATTGTATTGTCTTCCCTAATTCCTTGCGAAAATTGTAAAGAAACGAGTGGTATTGTTGAAGTGAAATGCCCCTTCACATACAGGCATTTGACACCCCTTGAAGCAAGACAGAAAAGTGATTTCTTCAGTGGTGTTAGAAATGGCGAGATAAAATTAAAGTTCAATCACACTTACTACAACCAGGTACAAGGACAGTTAGCCTTGACTAATCGTAAGTGGTGTGACTTTGTTTTGTGGACACCCAAAGTGATACATGTGGAGAGGATTTGGTTTGATAACAAACTGTGGGAGGATAGAATGTTTCCCAAGTTGAAGACCTTTTCCATGAAAAGCATTCTGCCAGAAATGTTGTCAAGGAGAATTAAAAGAGGCCTTCCTCTTTACCCACAAAAAATGAGTTCAATTCAGTAATCAAGACTGTTCCATGCCAGCACGGGTGCCCGCAGTATGGGTCAAGGGGGGGG